>JANHFM010002952.1:14042-35382 GCA_032468115.1 Grayia smithii
TGCAAAATCACCTTGTAAAATATGCTGGTATTAATGAAACTAGGCATTTCAAATCTAGCCACAAATAAGTGGTCACTTGTGTCTATGAGATATATGGACAATACAATATAGGACATTGGTATATTAATTACATAGCTTGAACTGAATAATAAATTCTGAGCAATCAAAATATTGAGTCCTAATATGAATTAAATGCTGGACTACAAGTGGGAGATATATCATGGAAAGAGGTGACTAGGTGAAAGGTAGATACATATACAAATGTTATTAATCAGGACATGTTCCATATAAATTTAATATACAAGAGAAACAATCTTGAAGGAGGACTGTAGGAGTGGTTATGTAGATATCAGCTTGGTCCTGAAAGAGAGTAGAGGATAAGGAAGAAACTCAACATTGCCCAACAGAGCAGTGGTGGGATCTAACTGGTGTTACCACTGGTTCCCTTCATGCACGCTCCTGATCATCATCTTATCTTTCTTCCTATATTGCTTACCATTAGAGCCTTCTCCAGAGAACTAGATTTTTGCCTAATGTGGCCAAAATAACATAATTTGAGCCTGGTCTGTTGTGTCTTGAGTTTGGGTTAATTTGTTGGACGATCCATTACTCTGTCTTCTGTATACTTTATACTTCCCACTTTATACTTCCCATTTTCTAGATTATAAATCTCTTATTATATCATATTAAGTAGAGTTGCAATGCTTTTTGGAGTGCTTCCTTCAAGGACTGATACATACAGTAAGTAGCTGCATCTTGCAATATTTTAAAGATCTAAAACTCAGACAGATCTGATTCTGGGCATTTTTGACCCAATGATGGTAGTGTTATCAGGCCACCAAGAAAGTATGTATTTTCATCTATATGATGTCAGATACTCCCACGGTCTTTCCTACATATCTTTCAATGTAAATATACGTTGCTATGGTACAATCTGAGCTAGCAATTACTATTAAACAATGAAGATAATAGATGCTACAAAAGGTTAAAGGACATTGAACAGCAAATCAACTGTTTCTCAACTGCAGTATAATCAAAATAGCAAGGGTGAAATTATACGATGTTCACTCTTTTAAGACTTTGAGGCAGACTAATGAGCACTGCTCTAAACAACACATCATGTTAGACCTTCTTACCTCCCTCTCATTTTATGAAATGAAAACTTAGTGAAGAAGAGAAAGACAGAAAAAGTGCATTCTGTCTAGTAATGCAAAATAACGGTACCGAAGATGCATAACTATTTCAGTCTGCCGGTCAGTGAACCATGAAATATGTTATTTATTTATTTACTTTTTAAATCCCATTTATATCTCGCCCTTCTCCGGAGACTCAGGGCGGCTTACAATAAGCACAAGCCAATGTGCTTAGCCAATTGCCACTTATGAGATCTTACATGCCTATGTTTGCATATTACCTGAGGAACTTTTCTCAGAATGAATTTCTCCAGTTGAATAATTTTACATCATTATTTCACCAAAGTCCTTCAAAGTATTGCAGGTGACACCTGAGTCTCAATGAGGCTCTTAGTACTAATGTTATCATTGTTACCTTAAGCTGCACATTAAAACAACCATCTCTGAAGACCAGGAAGGTCTTTCAGGTTGCAGGAAGCTCGGGCCACCACAGTTGCCCCTGACTTGAGTGACATTGAGCTGGCCACACCTGCCCTCACCCCTAAGGTCAAACACAATCTTGCGGTCCTTAATGAAATTGAGTTTGCCACCCCTGCTCTAGAATACACCTTTCCATTTGGGAGGAAAATCTCTGGAATATTAGCTGGGCTATAGACTAATAAAAGGGACGCGGTGGCTTAGTGGCTAAGACGCTGAGGTTGTCGATCAAAAGGTCAGCAGTTCAGTGGTTCGAATCCCTAGTGCTGCATAACGGGGTGAGCTCTTGTTACTAGTTCCAGCTTCTGCCAACCTAGCAGTTCGAAAGCACATAAAAAATGCAAGTAGAAAAATAGGGACCACTTTGGTGGGAAGGTAATAGCGTTCTGTGCACCTTTGGCATTTAGTCATGCCAGCCACAGGACCACGGAGATATCTTCGGACAGCGCTGGCTCTTCAGCTTTGAAACAGAGATAAGCACCGCCCCCTAGAGTTGGGAACGACTAGCACATATGTGCGAGGGGAACTTTTACCTTTACCTTATAAATAAAAATGGGCATAACATTATTAATAAAACTAAAGGATCTTCATACAAATTAGACTTTAGAATACTCCCCAAAATACTGTAACAATACAATGCTTGAATATTTTGGAAAATCCATTAAACCAATTCTAAAATGCTTTAACTAAAACATATTCTCTTACACAGAAACCAATTTAAGAGTGCATTTCGCTATGAGGTAAAACACAGCCCAAAGATTGTTCCTAATCCTGTATTGTCTCAAAAACATGAGTGCAATATACTTCCATTGATACTGTTAAAAACACCCTAAAATGTTTTGTTTAAATAATTCCAAAATCCTAGCATTAAGAAATGGCAATAGAAATGGAAGAGATTTACCCTGTTACTTTTTAAAGTATGATGAAACCTGAAAGATACCAAAGTGCCAGAACAATGGGGTATAAGTCTTCTCCCACAGACAAAAAACTGTGGACTCTCAGAATGCCTGGAAGCCTTCTCCACAGCTAAGGGGTAGGACAGGCTTCCTATTCTTGCTTCCTATTCTGCACTTGCACTCTGTTTTACTAGTTATTTTATTTGCATGCTGTCCTTACACCAAAAAATCTAGAGCCATAGCTTGTTCTCCCAGGCAGACCGAGCTTCTAAACTGTAATTTGCTGGAGGTTGGTTTTAGACACACTCCCTTCAACAGATCTTTAATAACAAGCAGGAGCTCTAATAACCTTGAAATGTTTGTGGCAAACATTTCAAAGTAAGTAGCATGTTTTTTTTCTGGAACACTTTGAAGTTTTTTTTTTCCTCCCTGGATGAAGGTTTTCCTATATTCTTATTCCTCCAGCAACAACTGTAAAATTAAATTTAAAAGAAAAGGCGGGGGGGGGGGAGCACTCCCAAATGCCCTTGTTTAATACTTATAACCCAAGCTTTTCAAAACCAGCATACGTGAACTGCTCGATCAAAAGGCATTGCTCTCTGAGCTGGCAAAAAGAATTTGGAGGGTTTATTCCGTCGGTTGACACGATCGGCGGTGAGCCACCGGTTCATCCCTGGATGTCGGGGGTCATCTTCAAGTGATATTTGCAATTAATCCATCCGAACCTCGTAGCCAAGCTAAACCCGCTCTTGGAACAGTCGTCGCACCATTACACCTTGCCACTGGAGAAAAGAAAAAAAGTTGGTTTGGGTTCACCCTCCCACGCCCCCCGAGAAGGGAGAGAGACTCCTCCAAATCCCGAATGTGCATAATTTGGGGGCGGGGAGCTCTTACTTTTGCAATCTTGCTTCCTCCCCGATCGTTTGCAAGGCCAGTCTGAGAGGCGGGCAATTCCTTGCTGGAAACCCGCCTCCTTGTCTGAAGCCTCACCTTTCTCCTTTCGCCAAACTCAGCCTTATACCCGGGCCAGCTGCTCGCCAGGGCTTTCCCTCGTCCCTTCTTCGCTATGCCAGGTCCTGAGGCGCTCCTTGCGCTCTTGATCTCGCCAGTCCTGCTTGCTTTGGCCCTTGTTCTGTCGGGCCCTTGGAGGCTCTTAGATTCCCAGCCGCCTCTGGATTTGATGAAGGAGCTGGAGCAGCGGCAGCAAGACCTGAATCGCCTGGCAGCCTCTGCCCAAGCGCGTGGTTGTCTAGCCGCCGCAAGGCGCGCAGAGGTCGCAGAGCCTTTGGGTTGCGCGCAACTGAGCGGCCTGAGCGACGTGGGCGTGGTAGGTGCTGGCATCACGAAGCTGGTGCTGAGGGCAGTTCTGTCGCCCAGTGGCGAGGAAATCGCCCTGAAATCCGTGCACTGGGCAGGCAGCGACGTGAGACGCTGTGTTCAACGCTACGGCCACGCGGAAGGTTGTTTCCAGCTCGCTGCTTACAAGCTGTTGAAGGAGACGATTCTGCTCCAGACTCTGGATCACGAAGGGATCATCAAGGCACGTAGTATCCGCCAGAGCGCTCGGGAAGCAGGGCAGGAGACCCAGCCTGGGAACCTAACTGGATGTTTTGGATAGTTGTAAATGCTGTACCTTTCTTAAAATATCTTACTAATTACCTTTCTTCCCACTTTCAACCACGTGATGGTTGAACGTGTTTAATCCAAGATTATTGATCGTTACACAATGTAAGTTAATAGCCCAATCCTACTTTCATATCCTCGATTAGTGTAGTTTATGACAATTTACTGGGAATGGATATCGATATCTATAAGGTGACTACTCATGGCAGAGAGTAGCATATAAAAATTTAAATATAATTAATGAGTCCACTGGTTGTCACATGGCCAGATTTTAAGGTGTCACCACTCAAACATTCTTGTTTTGAGTGCAACCTCACATTAATAAGCCAATCCTAGTTTTTAAGGAGGAAATGTTAGAGATAATATTTTATTTTGTGAATTATTTTGTGGGCACTGCAACAAGCATGCCTATTCTGAAATCCTTTTGATTAGTTTAAAGGGGACCTGTTCTAGGTTTACATACAACACACATAAAATCAGTCACTAATGACTGATCAATTGAAAAAAACTTAATGGATTTGTTGGAGGGGACAATGCATATTTGGGGTAAAATGCAGGATTGTTACTATATTATTCAAATACTTCAACAGAAATTTGCTATTACAGAATAGGAAGACAGCTTAGTTTAATGGTTTTAAAGAGGATTAGTCAACTCAGTAGTGAGTTAGGCTATGTTTAATAAATATCTGCCTAACCTCTTGAGTATCACAGTGGTGATGAATCTGTGAGTCTTGAGATGTTGATAATCTGCAAATGTGCTGCATCCTTCCTACTGAGTCTTGTGACACCTGGACATCCCCAGCAGATGAAAGTGCTGTGGTGACTCTTGGCAGGTCTTGGAAACTGAGCATGGTTGGCCTTATTCAGGTTTTGATTGATGACCATGTGGGAATTTTAGGACTGTTAGTTAGGCTAAGAAGTGGACAAGAGTATGTCAGAGAAAGGCAGAGACAAAACACTGCCATACCATTGTCAAAAAAATGCACAATAATGAAAACTACTATATTTAAACACTTGGAGGGCGACAGGGTTCCGTTCTAGAATACTATATGTTGGGGAACAACAAAGGGAGAAAATTCATGCTTATATGCCTTGCTTGTAAGCTTTCTTTGGGCAGCACAATTTGGCTCCTGGGGCTCTGGTGCATTCAGCCCTCAAGTAGTTTTCTCTCCCATGGTTATCTGTCATTTTCTGTAAGAAAGGCACAACATTTATTTAGTGGGGGGAAAGATAAAAGTGGGGAGTATCATGAAAAATATGCCAATGGAGCTTGCAGTATTGAATAAAATAGAAAATATTTGATCCCAAACATAAAATGCAGAAGATAACATCTAACCTGAACTCTCTTTCTTGGTTCGATTACTGTTTATGACCCTACAGAACTTGTAACAGGAGGAAACCCACAAAAAGCAATTTTCTAAGCCTCTTTGAAAGAAAATTATTCTTGGCTGACTTAGTGGTAAATAAACATAAGTAATAATAAAGAGTTATCTGGGAGGTATAAACCCTCAACTTCAAGATGCAGATGAATTAACTTGATGAATTATAACTTCTACCAACATGCTTGGGTTCAACGATGTGAGGCATACATTTACTGTAGCAAGAGTAGTTGAGTTTTGAAATAAGTCTTCATTTGATCTTTCTTAACCATTAGCAAAATGTGTTTGTTTTTTTCAAAGAATAATTTCTATATTTTGCATCTGTATTAATACTTCATTCTGCTTTTCTCCTGACAGCTGCATGGCCAATGCTACAATAATAGCCTATATCCTGAAATGAAAGTGGTTTCCATGCTGGAGCTCGGATCCCCTTTGGAGATGATTCAGCTTCTGCAGCTTCCCTGGGAAGAGCGATTTAAAGTAAGGAGACCAAAGTGGGTTTTATCAGTAGCGATAGACCCAATCCTGAATCATTCCATGATAGAAGGAAGAGTCTGGGGAAGATCTTTGCTCTTAAAAATATGATATTAAAATTCTGTGTAAATCCTATGGATATGCCATTCCTGGAGATATTCTAGCTCATATAAATCTTTGGGCCTGGAAGCTATTAGAAGTATTGTAACACATCAGTTTCAATATATCTGTAAACATATATAGGCAGGAGCAAATTCTCTGCACTGACATTTCTGGAATGTTTCAAAAGCAACTTATCTACAATATACTACTAGTAGTCTGTTGAATTTAGAATATATATTTAAGGTGCAGTTAAACAATATGGAAAAATTGACTGTAATCCCATTACATGTTTACGTTAGATCAACATAAAGCTTAAGTTTTTGCCATAGCAGATATATTGAAATTCCAATGAATTGTGCATTAAGCTGCAAAATAGTAGGAAGAAAGGAAGGTAGACTGCTGATGTTATCATGTAAGAAAACCTCTTATTGTTTACCATCTCTCTTTCAGATTTGTCTGGATCTGGTAGAACTGCTCAATTACTTGACAAATTCTCCTCTAGGTTCCATTGCTCTTCTAGATTTCCAACCAAGGCAATTTGTTATGGTGAATGGGCTCCTGAAAGTTACAGACCTGGATGATGTGAGCACTGAGGAGCTGTCTTGCAAAAAAGATCAAGATTGCATTCTCAAATTCCCCACAAAAACCTTCTTTCTCAAATGTGCCAGCCATAGGAACTGTAAAGGAATAAATGAGAAACGGAATATTTTCAACGCATACAGGTAAGTTAGATACGTTTAAAAGAAGAACTGAAGAAGAACATCATCATCACACATGCCATTTATTTTTAGCAGTTTCCTTCATGTAGTATTTCCCTTTTTTGTCAGACTTTTCCAACTACAATCTTCTGGTGTATTAGATTGCAATCCTCAGAATTCTAGCTATGAAGACCAGGGTGTATGGAACTTTTATACAATACATCTGGAAAGTGCTAATTTACAGGAAGTTATTCTACATTACTATAATTCTTTAATCATTAGTGCATGGTACATAGTAGTATTTCAACTAAAGTTGTCATGGTTATCATTCATAAATGCTTTTTCCCAGAAACCACATATTAAGTTACTTTTGGTTTGCTTTTGCTCAGGCTTGGGGAATAACATACTAGATAAACTTAGAGTAATGCTTAGATCCAGGCAAACAGGTGGCACTAATAAGTATCTACTAACCTTACTAGGAAGCAGCAAAAATATAAGTTATAGCAGACACAGATCGGAAAAATTGTTGTTTACATTAATTAGTATGAATACGGATACGACCACAATGGAGCCCAACATTTCCGTTGAGACATTTGTTAAGTGAGTTTTGCCTCATTTTATGACCTTTCTTACCGCAGTTGTTAAATGAATTACTGCAGTTGATAAGTTAGTGACTTAGTTGTTAAGCGAATCTGGCTTCCCCATTGACTTTGCTTGTGAGGTTGTAAAAGGGGAATCACATGACCCTGGGACAGAGCAATGGACATAAAATGAACCAATTGCTAAGCATCTGAATTATGATCACATGATCATGGGATGTTGCAAAGGTTGTAAGTGTGAAAAATGGTCACAAATCACATTTTTCAGTGCTGTTGTAACTTTAAACAAGTCACTAAACCAACTGTTGTAAGTCAAGGACTACCTGTAGAACATTGTTCAAAATTTTGCTGAGCTAAAACTAGTAGCGCTTATGTGAAAGAGGCTGTTGAGCCTTCTTCTTGCATGACTGACCTTATTAGAAAATGAAAAGTAGCACAGTTCATTCTCAAAGCAGCTAATATATAGAGGGCACTAGGTTGGAGAAAGTTGATTATCATCTGGGAAACTAAGGTTAAGTTAAACAGACAATGTATGTCTGTTTAAAACATGATTTCTTGGCTGGAGTCGTATATTATACATGATAGACTACTGGTCTTTTATAGAGTTTATAATGCCTTAAAAACTCAAAGGCCTCCCCTGGCATTGGGCTAGGATGTCGGACAAGGTTGGTTTGATAATGGTTGTTTTTCATTGAATATCTTTCTTTTTTCTTTTAACTCCAGAGTGGCAATTAGTGAGTTCATATACATTGAATAAGACAAGATGTATTATGGCTTAAAATGATATGTAAATCTTGCATGTGACTTTGCCATAATTAGCTCATGAGAGTGGGATCAAAGATTCAGGCAGTTCTTTAAAATTAGTGTATTGGTGAATTTGCATACTTTAAACAAGAAACTGAGTTTCTTTGAATTAGTTAATGAATTTTCTCTTGCCAAGTCACATGGACTGATGCATCTCTTATCATTATACCCTCTTCTCAAGCACAAAAACTGGGCAAATGGTCATTACAAATAGGATATTTTGCATATGTTCCAATTCACTTCTGGGAGGCTTATGGACAAAACTGGAAGCATTTCAATAACAAAGCTAATTGAGAAACAATGTTAATATTTGAGTTTCATTGTGGGATGGACCAAATATATCGATAAAAATAAATAAAAAGCCATTGTTGGTGTAAAGTAGGATAAGACATGTTTTTTCTGTTCTGAATTTCGCTCTACCCAAGAAGCTTCCATTTCAATTTGTTAGAAGTTATAAGATTTAGGGTTTTTGTTATCAATCTTTACTAAAATTTGGAAGATTTCTGTTTTAATATGTAAAGCTTCATATATGTTTTTAGGTATTTCTTCACTTATCTCTTACCTCATACTGCACCCATTGCTTTGCAACCAATTTTGAAGGACATCTTGAATGGCACCGGTAAGTGCTAGTTCAAAATATTAAAGATATATTTAAAATAAGAATAAGAATAAATAAGAACTGCCTTACAGTATTTTTCACCTTAAAACATTCCTCTTCCCTCTGCATGTAGGTGATTTACGATATGGAGCGAATGAAACGTTACGATATTTCCAAAAAGTTTTGCATTTGTACAAGTCAGGACTTTATCTGCAGAAAAAGCCTTCTCACTTAAAAGGTATGGATCTCATAACTAGTGAGGAAGATCAGACTAAATGCACAAGGACCTGACCCAGTTAAAATGTGCTTAATTAAAGCCCATTGTAATCAATGGGAAATGTAGTTTGGTCAACCTAAATCCCTTTGAGACTTGAGTCATTGAGATTTTGATAAAATTAGCTTTCCCTACAAAGGGACCTCTGACTGCATTGAATAGGATTTACTTTATTTTGGGGCTTTTCTTTTGAACAACTCTCATGCATTAGTAAACCTATGGTGAGAAGTGAGGACATTCCTTCTAGTGTTGTGACACTAATGAGTCTATCAGCCATATTCCTGCGGTTATTTATGCAACGTTCATCAGAAAAATCAATCAACTTCAGAGCAGCCAAGCCTACATGCTTGATTCCCTTTTAAGATAATATTGTGCATATAGTTATGGCAGTTGGGATTGGCAATCTGGTCTGCATGAACACCTTAGGCTTCTCTCTTAATGCCCAGTGTTTTCCTGGGATATTAGAGAGCTTTGGGGGAGCAGAAGCTGATTCACTTGTGGTAAAGTTTTCCTGACTATGGTAGACATTTTATGAATAGACAAATTTCCCATGGCAGCCATTTTGTAAGTACACCCATTATAATCTTCAACTTTCCAAATGTATCTTAGACTCCAAAGATGGTCTACTGCATCATTAGAGTATGGAGTTTGTGGTCATAGCCCCATTTCTATTTCATATATCCATAGATTGTGTAATAGCTTACCTTCTGAATATTCTAGTTTTTAGGTGGTATGCTTAGGTCAGTTTTATTATGAATAAGTTTATTGATTTCTTTTGAAATGCTTTTAAAATTGGGGAGATATTGCTAGAGCTTGAAAATTCTGGCAGGACTGCTTGGGGAATGGTACTCCTGCTTTTTCATGTAATAAATTCTATACCCTTCTAAATGAAAAAAAGTAGAATCAATGATGGCATGAAGGCTGTCCAAAGAGATAAGAGTTAAATGTTATGGTTTTCCACACTGCTAATAAAGAGTAGCTCTGGTATGTGTAAGAGAGACAAGATTTATGACTGTTTTACAAGACATGCCTGGGAAGATAAATTCTGGTTGGGATGCAAAATCTTAAAACATCCTTTTCATTTTTCTCATTTCTTGAATACTTCTGAGTTTCCAACAGGTACATAGTAGTAATCCTTTATCTTTTCTCCCTTCCCCCAGAATATTTTGTTGTAAAGGGATTCCACAGTATGGATACAGAGGACTATAAATGTTGGCCTTCATACAGCCCTTTGAGATGCATGTTGTCTGTTCATAATGTAGAGGAAGCTGCCTCCATTTGCAGTTACCATCCACAGTGCCAACATTTTATCATCACTTCACAGAGAACATGGACAGGTGAGAATAGATGGCATTATGTACACCACCTAGGCATTTTCCTCAAAAATCCATTGAAGTTTCACAGAAGATCTAGGCAAGCTTTTACTTGGATTCGAGGAAGTTTAAACTCTGGAGGAAAGAGATGTTCATGTCACTGTAACACTACCAACTGCTTGCAAAGATCTTCACATATTTTCTGCAATGTTTGAAAAGGCAGATTTTCAGATTCAAAATAGGTTATCAGCATTTTTAGATAAAAGCACTTACAAAAATCTTTGCAGAACCTTGAACAGCTTTATAAATACCCAGGGGATATCCACATCCTCTTATTTTAATTCTACTTTGGAGCAAGTGACCATTCAAAATATTCAAGGTAAGTAGCTTTTTTATGAGTTGGCTTCATCTGTTTTATCAGCTTCACAGATTTTGCTCTTGCTTAAACTGAATTTTGTTAGTCCTTAAAGAATACATTTTTAATCTATTTTTTTCTGTACCATTAGGCACAGATTTGAGATATGCTATACCAAGATGCATATTTTCAGTCATGAAGCTACATCAAATTCCCTCCCTCCCTCCCTTCCCAATTGAAACTGGTTTATTCTCTAATTAAATTCTTTTGTAACTACCAAAGATAGAATAAGTAATTCATGTTGTATAAAATACCTTTTGTATAAAATACCTTGGGTATCCAAGTTAAAAGTTCTAAAAATGAGAACTTCTCTTACAATATTTATGATAGTAATTTTTACATCTCCAAAGCAACATGCTTCATGAATGTCCTTTAATTAACATTGATTACAATCTTCCATTGAATGATGATGTTATGTAATTTTGGTAATGAAATGTCTGCGAGAAAACAACCAAGTTTAGAGATGACCAATGGCTCCTCATTTCAACTCTGAGCTATAAATATTCTTCTTTATTGATACTACAGTATATCTCACTATAGGACAAAATAAAGGCTTGAATGTTTAAGCTCCTGATGACTATATGAATATAGCCATGCATTTAGGGCTGGGTACAGAGGTGGTTTTTCAGTGTTTCCTTTTGAGGTGTAATCTGATCCAGTATCCTAGCTTGAAGGCCAAGTCCTCCCTGGTGTTTTCCCATCCAAGTGCTAATTGGAACTGGCCTTGTTTAACTTTCCAGCCCAGACAACCAAACTTTACCACCAGATTATTTTTATTTAATACATTTCTGTAAACAAATTAGCAAGGAAAAGGAAATGAGTAAGATTTAAGATTTTCCCAATCTGGAATCTGCCAGATATGCTGGATTCCATATCCCACCATTTACATACAGTACACTGCTAGTTGAGGATAAAAGGAGTTCTAGGTCACCTAGAAGGCATTAGGCTGGGCAAGGTTATTTTAAAACATAAGGCAGCTTTTTCCAATGCTTCCAGATGTCTTGGATGACAACACCCACTAAGCTTGAGTAGGTGTTAAATATGCCCTGAAGATGTTGATTGATTCTGCTCAAGTCTGTGACATACTTTATACAGGCTAGCTTTCCCCTTGAGAATCATAGCACTATGTTGTTGAATTACTTTTATCAATTTTTGCCCATCCTTCCTCTCTCCATCTTTATGGCCAGAAGAGGAATTTGCATTATAGGACTTTAGAGTATGGTATGGATCGTGCTTTGGTGCTTATTATGGGGGTTGCTCTATAGAAATACAGGAATCTTGTGGTGAGCAGGATCTAAAGCATTTCTGGAGTACGATAACATTTCCATTGTATCATTTAATCTTAACCTGTGTACAATTATTTTATTTACTGTTGTCAATATTCTTAGTCCTCTTTCACAGCATTTCAATTCTTCTTTTCCACTTCAGGGCGTCCTCTTGCTATTTTTCAAAGCAATTTGACATACTTAATTCCAGGTAGCACCATGGAGGTTTATGTTAAACGATCTGCGTCTTCAAGAGGAAATCTTTGATTGAGATGCTAGAGACAACTTGGCATTGTTACTGGGGCTGATGCTATCAACACCAATGGATTACATTGTTTCTGCTGTGAAGCAATTATCTACACTAGTTTTATGTGAACAAATATTTCAATAATCACATCTCTTTATTTAAGAACTTATCCAACCCAGAGGCATTTTATGGGCTGTTTCATACTTACAAATATGCAAGTCTCAATTTCTGCCTCCACTAGGATTGGACGAATCTATTTTATATATATTCAGTCTTGTGTTTCTATTTTTGTATATGTTTTAAAAAAGAAAAAAGGCATAAGCATTTATTTTTCTATGGAATTGTCCTACAGGGACACATTAATAGAGGCTTTCTTTAATATATGCATTTTTATAGACACAATTTTCCTTAATTTAGACATTGTGCACTGTTTTATAACTAAGCAATGTGCTATTGAGAAGAAACTGAATTAATCTGTGTATTATAATTTATGAAATGTATGCCACCCACCTCCCAATGACTCTGGGCAGCTGTTAGTCCAGGAAGTACAAATTAATGTCGATATATGGTTGACATTCTTACTTTACAGTTTTGGGAAGTTATTCGTTTCTGGATATGTTTATGTAATATGTTTTTTTTTTATGGTATGTCCAACCAGTGTGTCCAACTGTCAGAGACTCGCTGGACAAGTCCCTGCAGTTTTCTTGGCAAACTTTTTCAGAAGTGATTTGTCATTGCCTCCTTCCTAGGGCTGAGAGAATGACTGGCCCAAGGTAATCCAGCTAGCTGTGTGCCTTAGGCTGGAATAGAACTCAGTCTCCTGGTTCCTAGCTTGATGCCTTAACCATTATATCAAACTGGCTGTTTTTGTAATATTTAAGTTTATTAGATATGGTTGAGCCAAGTGGGTGCAAGGAAATGGGTGCAATTAGAACAACATATTAAAACTTGAACCTGTTCTGAGTACCAGAATAATGTTGCT
This sequence comes from Grayia smithii, assembly GCA_032468115.1. NCBI lineage: Eukaryota > Metazoa > Chordata > Lepidosauria > Squamata > Grayiidae > Grayia > Grayia smithii. Next base: position 27,322 of record JANHFM010002952.1, read on the forward strand.
GAAAACGATAAAATTGTTACTTAGAATTCTTTGCAAGTCAGCTGCCACTCATTCAAAGATCTAACCATAAACCCTTGTGTATAAGGAAACACTCTTGACAGATTTTTTTTAACATCTGTAAACCAGAAATCTTTACATCTTTATATTTTAACAACACTTGGGCAGCAAATTCCTTTGACCATCCCATCCTTACATCTTGCCAGAAGCCAAATTAAAATTTGAATTGTGCTCAGCCTCTTTTATTTCCTTTCTGTCTCCCAGGCATGTTTATCTAATTTAAACTGCCCTTGAGGAGAGAGAGTTAAACCTTTCATTAAAAGTACTAATGACACCTTTGAAGGATAAATATTTCCAAATTACTGTTTTCATTTACCCTAATTTCCCTAACAAAAGATATTTTAAGGGACTTTGCATCTGATTATTTAAATTTCCAGCATTTATTCTAACTAAATTAACTTTATCCATTTCAAACCTTGAAGTAATAGCTTGAACCTATTGTTATTGAATAACTCAGCCCACATAAAGAAAAGACAGAGGCATAATTTTATATAATATTTACTTTGATTATTTTAATTCTGTGTGATTAAGTGGGATATGTTTAAAGTTATGTACCAATCTTGGAGATTGTTCAGTATTACTTTCAGTGAAAGAAATCCTGCTGAGCAAAATGTTCAATAACTTGTATGCATATCTGAGATTTTTTTAAAATATATTTTTGTTTCATTCTGATAATGGATTGTTGTCCCTTTAAAAATGTTTCATCTTTTTCTATTTAATAACTAAAAATTTTAAGACACCATTGAACACTATTTTTAACTGTTAACATGAAAATTCTAGCTTCAAGGAAAAACTACTGTAGCGGTTTCATTTATTATCTTCTCAATTCATAATTTTATATAATTCATTAAACTTGTAGGCCACCTGATTTTCAGTGATTCTGGGCAGCTCATAATAATCACGGAAGTTAGAATAAAACATAAAAAAATAAAAAAGATAGGAAGCACAATGAAACAAGGGGTCTCACGCTCCTTTACCAAAAGCCTTGATGGAGAGTCTTCACAGCTCTTCTAAACAACACCAAAGTGGGGGCCATCCAGATCTTGTTGGGGAACCTCATTTCAGAGGGCAGGATCATAGAGATGGTGTGCTTCTAGAATCGTCACAGATAATATTGTTTAAGGAAAGTGGAGCATACCAACTATAAAATATGGTTCTTGGAAAAAACTGCTACTGAACTTAAAGCTATTAACCATTCAGGAAATACAGATGTACAAGAATGTACCTTGTAACTAAGGTGACAGGTTTAAATGTAATTGACAGGAGCATCAATGGGAATACAGATGTATAGAGCAGCCTGGGAAATCTCATTCTAAACTACAAGCTCAGTTAGTAAACATTCATGACAAGCTACATATAACACATATATAGTATGGTCTATGCATGAGTTCAAGTGTGGCTTACTGCCCAAGTCTGCCGAGACTTATCTGGGCATCATGGAAGAAAGCTTAGCCTCATAACAATATTTCCTAAACCACAAGATATTATGATGAGGCAACGTGAGTTTAAGATGCAGGCATTTTTGAAAGTTTCCATTTAACTAGCACAGGAGCACTTTATATACATACACACATGCTGAATATAAAAAAACTATTGCACAACTGGATCCCAAATTATATGCATTCTAGAACAATGTTTTTAGAAGATCAAAATTCTTAGATGGTTAACATATTTTCCAGAAATTCTCATATCCTACTATGATATGAAAAATATGTTTTTCCAGTTGATTAAAGGTAAGACTGAGACACTGATTTAAGGGGTAACTTATTACATGGGAGGAATTCTAGATCTCTGCTCCTGCTGCTTTTTCATGGGTGTGGGATAAACAAAAACTCTTCCAGGCATGGGAAAAGTATCTTGAAGAAGACATACTGAAGGAGAAAAAAAGGTTCAGAAGCGAAAGGAACAAGTCCTCACAGTTCCTGTAATAATTCTGTTTGCTCTTACACAAACTACCAGTAAAATTTAAATAACTGCACCATCCTTCAGCTGCATTTTACTGGGAGGGTTGCGTGTGTGCTGTTACACACTTGCTATTGCATTATAATAATTTGGCTCACAGGCAATTTAATAATACAAGGATGTTCCCACTACACTTTAAGCTTGCCTATACTATCCATGTTGACTTGACTGATGAATTCTGAAATATATATTTTGATCCTTTGGAGGCAGAAGTTGACATTCTGTGACAGCTCTCTGTAAGTAATCAGAAGTTTGCACCAATGCAGTATTTGGATAGTGTTGATGTGTGTTGTGTTAAGGAAGGGGTATCAAACTCACGTTGTCCCAACAGCATCACATGACGTATCGAGACTTTTTTCCCCTTCACTAAACCAGGTGGGGGCATGGCCAGCATGTGATGCATCTGGCCTGTGGGCTGGGAGTTTTTGACAGCCCTGGGTTAAGGTCTCATTAACCACAGTTGCACACCCCTTCTTTGCCATTATAATGCAACTTTGCTGCGCAAAGCTGTTCAAAAAGCAATTCTTTTTAGAAAAGCCATGAGCACTAATAATAGTAAGCAGGAGAATAAAGCTATCCTACTGACAAAGCTCTGGTTTTAATGGTGACCTCTCTAAAATGGGGTTTGCAATAGAAACACAAACAGAAACAAAAGATTTCTCTGCTGATGCCAGCTGCTTTGGATGAGTAAGAGATAATGGCTTATCTTTCCTACCTTTAGACCTTGGAAGATAAAATCAGCAATATACTCAATACGGAAGGTCAGCCAAATGCTAAATGGTGAACACTATCACTGATTATCTTGAAGGCTTTCAGCAACTTAGTTCCCATGAAAATTGGCTGCAATTTTAAAAGCAGATATTCTGTAATCCTTTCAGATAGCAAACACTTCACATTTCTTCTAAATTTCTCTTTGTCATGTCCATTTTAAAATATACAATGATACAGGTAGTCCTCAACTTATGACCACATTGAGGCCAACATTTCTATTGCTAAGTGAATCAGTTAAGTGAATTTTGCCCTATTTTATAAGCTTTCTTGCCACAGCTGTTAAGTGAATCACCTCAGTTGTTAAATCAGTAACATAGTTGTTAAGTGAATCTGGCTTCCCCATTGACTGCTTGTCAGACACACACTGCTTCTTTGTCTTGATATTTGGTATGAATTCATGATCTTTAATGAATTTGGACATTCTCTTCAAATATCTGCTCAGTCATGAACTCTTCAAGGATTCAGATAGTAGCCGAAGAAAGTCCCTCTGTGGTGTCTGACTTCATTTCTAAAAAGATAGAATTATTAAATTTGGAGCAGCTATAAAATTTATGCTATCTGAGACACTGTTTCCAAGCAGCTAATTGGATTATTTATGTCATAGACTGGAAATATCTGATGGGTTTGTAAAAACCTTCATGATTGCCAGATTGCAACAATAGACCCCAAGTCATATATATGTGCTGGGTGGCTGTACAAATTGAATAAATACATAAACAAATAGTTCCATCCAGGGGTGTCAAACTGGTAGCCTGTGGGCCGGATGCGTCATGTGCAGGCCACGCCCAACTCAGCTGCGTGAAGGAGGAAAACATCGCGACACGTCACATAACGGCGACGTGATGCTGTGAGTGACCCCTGTGCTATAGACTATAGAATCACAGTACATTCTTAAGTGGATTCTCCCATTTAAAGAAGGAAATAAAATGCTTCATGTTAAAAGTAGGTGCTTGTTTGAACCATGCTGCATTCAGAGATACTGTTCAGAGATATTTTCCTACTTATCCACTGTTATTAGGGTGCTATTTTTGAGGATACCTCTAAGGAAATTTGGAGCATCCTGTTTATTTTTCAAGTATTGATGCCCATAAAATGAGCATGAAAATAATACCTATATCTAGTAATATTCAGAATATAATGCCTTTGCTCCTGAAAACAGTATAGAGCAGACTATGACTAGAGTCATTCGTGGATTTGAATTTGTCATAAGAAAGTATTCATTCCTTTTTTAAAAATGTCAGGATAGAGGCCATCACCCATCTGACATATTTGACTTCAGAAAATGCCCTAGTAGTAGGAAAGAGAAAATCTTTCCACAACTACTCTTTCCCTACCATACATAATACATATTCAAGTCCTCTGCTCTCAAGTTGTCCTTTTTTCCCCTAAGCTAAACAATTCTCAAGATACAACTTTCTCTTATAGTAGAATTGCCTAGGTCTTTTTATCATTGTAGTAACTTTTCTGCAGCTGTATAAGGTCATATTGAGGTGTCATTATGTTAGAAATATTCCAGAGAAAGACATCATCTATTTCTATAAAGGCATTATTTGGGGGCTCATTCTGAGATGAGGAATGATGTATCAATAAAATGAATGATAAAAATGACAGGTGGTAATTTTATTTAAATTTTCTTTTCTAACCCCAGGATAGAATTTGCTTTTAACAAAAGGCCCCCATACTGAGTTAGTATTTACATTCAACTATCCATCACGGCCCTTATATTGTCTTTTCTTTTCAGTTCCCAGGGGCTCAGATCTCATCAACATATATATACACAGTATGAAGATGTTTTTTGTTTCCATGTGCATTACTTTACTTTTCTTCTATTGCTTATACTGAATGACATTTGCTATTTTAATGCCCATTCCCTTATTTTTAAGAATTCCTATCAGAGTTCCTAGCTTTTGCATTTTGTTTTAATCATTCAAATAGTGTCGGCAACCACCTCGCTACACATTCCAGATACACAGAAATCTCACTTTATTTCTGGAGTTATAAGTTGCTTAAAATCATAATATCCAGGGTGTCTGGGGAACCATCTCATCCAGAACTAACCTGCCTTACTTGTTCTGGCAGAAAGGGCCAATTTCAGATCTTGTCAGCCAAAGAATTTCGGCTAGTGGGTCCAGCAGAAGAGCCTTTTCATCTCTTCCCATCAGAGGTGAGGGCTGTCCCTACAATCCTGATCTTCCAGAAGAGTCTAAAAATCTGGCTCTGCTGTTTGCTGTGGGCCCCCCACAAGTGAATGTTACTTTGAGGATGGCTGAGAGGGTAGAGAAGATTCTCATCCATAGGCCATCCCTCATCTTGGTTCGTAACCTTTAGCTTTTCTATTCATTTTTAAAATTGTTTTATCATTTTAAAAAACTTATTATACTGTGAGCTACACACACACACACACATTCTCATTATCCTCTGCAGGATGAAGGCCTCTTCCACATGTTACTAACCAATATGGTCCTGCGCTTTCTTTTCCCAGTTGGGCCTGCAATACTTGCTGATGTTGTCGATCCATTTTGTGTTGGGTCTTTTTCATGGAAGATTTTCATCAAGTGGGATCCATTCTATGACTGCCTTGGTCTACTTGCCATCAGTTCTTCTTGCTATGTGATCAGCCCATTTCCACTGCAATTCTTTTACTCTCTGGATGATCTTGTATACTTTCGTTTGTTCTTTAATCCATGTGCAGGTCTTTCTATCTTGTGTTGAAATGCCGAGCATGTCTAGCTCTTTGTGCCCCTTGCAGTTTTTGTATCGATTGTGAGGCTAGTATCTATGTTTCGCTGGCATATGTTAGAACAGGGAGCACACACTGGTCGAAAACGTTTCTCTTCAGGCATGGGGGAGGAGGAGGTTTTTCTTAAAAATTATACTTTGCATAATTTTTGCAAACAACATTTAACGCATTGTTTAATTTCTTTTATTGTATCTCCTTCCATTGTGATCCGTTGGCCAAAGTATATGTAGTAGTTTACTACATCTAGTTCTTATATGTGTGCGTGTGTGTGCGTATGTATGTATTAGTGGTGGGTTCTAACCAGTGTTACCACCGGTTCTCTTCATGCATGCGCTTTGCACGTGATATATATGGCAGGGGTGAAATCCAAAATTTTTCCCTACTGGTTCTGTGGGCGTGGCTTGGTGGGCGTGGCAGGGGAAGGATACTGCAAAATCTCCATTCCCACCCCCTCCATGGGAAGGATACTACAAAATCTCCATTCCCTCCCCTCCTGGGGGAAGATATTGAAAAATCTCCATTCCCACACCACTCTGGGGCCAGCCAGAGGTGGTATTTGTCAGTTCTCTGAACTACTCAAAATTTCTGCTACCGGTTCTCCAGCACCTGTTAGAACCTGCTGGATTTCACCCCTGATTTTTGGTAAATTTATTAAACATATTAAACCTGGCTCTTTTTCAAGTTTATTTTTAAGCCAAATGGTTCTCCTGCTTTTGTGCAGCTCTTGTATATAATGTATTTATTTTAGACTAAATGTCATGGAAGAATGATGGATTGTGGTTGTAAATGTAGTTATGTTTGTTTTCTTATATGAATCCAGTTTTGCTTACTCACCAAATTTTTCAGGTATGTTTTCTGTGCAAAATAAACTATCCATTCCCCTGTCCTCCTTTCTTTTATACTTCCCTCCTATAAATTGGTGGAGATGTTAAATGATGTGATTTATATGATGCAGAGGCATGAAGCAGCTGGTAGTATAGGTAATGCAACTGTTTTTGTATCACAAGAACTAACGAGTGATTTTGCCTTTGCATAATCTTCAAATTACTTCATATTGCTGCTATCAATTCTCCCTATAGTCATATTTAAGCTTGAGCTAGCATTAAGTATGGACACTATAAAGCATCAGCTGAAATGAAAATTATATGTGCCAGAAGAAAAATATTTTAACAGCAATTTTGTTACATCCTTAGAAAAATATGACTAGGAAAAAATGTGGAGAAAATGTTTAGATAAAAATTAAACTATGTTTTAAAACAGTGGTTCTCAACCTTCCTAATGCCGTGACCCTTTAGTACAGTTCCTCATGTTGTGGTGACCCCCAACCATAAAATTATTTTCGTTATTACTTCATAACGGTAATTTTGCTACTATTATGAATCGTCCTAGCCAACCCCTGTGAAAGGGTCATTCAACCCCCAAAGGGGTCCCGACCCATAGGTTGAGAACCACTGATCTAACGGAACAGAATAACAGAGTTGGAAGGGACCTTGGAGGTCATCTAATCCAGGGGTGTCAAACTCAAGGCCAGGAGGCCGGATCTGACCCGTGGGGATGCTTATATCTGGCCCACAGGGCTGCCCTGGAAACAGCAAAGGACCGGTCCGTGGTGCCGTGGTGCAAAAACAGAGCTTGGGAGGGCTGCAGGTGGCCCTCCTGAGCTCCGTTTTTGCTGGCAGAGTGTGGCAGGAAGTTGTTGCTACCGAAAACAGAGCTCGGGAGCCTGTTTTCGCTGGCAGAGAGCTCGGGCTGCCATAGGCGCCCCTGAAGTGAGTGATGTCAACCTAGCCATGCCCACCCTGGCCATGCCTACCCTGCCCACCCCAAGGTCAAACACAACCCTGATGCAGCTTTCAATGAAATCGAGTTTGACACCCCTGATTTAGTCCAACCCTCCTGGTCAAGCAGGAGACCCTAAGCCATTTCAGAGAAGCTATTGTCCAATCTCTTCTTAAAAACCTCCAACTTCTAGAGGGAAGCCGTTCCACGGATTAATTGTTCTAACTGTCAGGAAATCTCTCCTTAGTTCTAGGTTGCTTCCTCCCCAGGTGTGTGCAATAGCAGCACCTGGACTGGGACACAAGGTGGCGGTTTGCATGGCACAGGGAGTCCACAAGGAGCTGGCCAAAAGCCCAGATGGCTCTGCCTTCGGGCTAGGAAGGAAGCCCCACAGAACTCCTGAGGTTTTGTTCCCAAGAGCTTGAAATAGGGAAAAGAACGTCAGAATGTTGGAAAATAGAAGCCAGGGAGGGGGTGGAAAGTGGGCACAAGTTGAGAGGGGCTTTGGGGAGAGAATGAAAAGGCTGACCCCAAGGAGGCTGGCAGCACCCGCATTGCCAGGCAGCCCCACGGAGGCCCCACGGCCACCTCAGCAGAGAAAAGGAAGCAAATCACAGTTGGCGGCTTTTAACAATACCACTTAGCACTTTAGATTTATATACCGCTTCATAGTGCTTTACAGCCCTCTCTAAGCAGTTTACAGAGTTAGCCTATTGCCCCCAACAATCTGGGTCCTCATTTGACCCACCTCG
>JANHFM010002952.1:50626-65033 GCA_032468115.1 Grayia smithii
TGTATATTTAATTAAATTACAGTAGATAGCCTCCTGTCTCAGCTCCAGCCAGCATAGCTGGAGAATCATAACTTTTCATAGCTTCATAACTAGTCAAGACATAGCTGCTGGAGAATTCTGGGAGTTGAAGTCCACAAGTCTTAAAGCTGTCAAGTTTGAAGACCTCTGGTTCTAGCAATGGTTTTGAAATCACAGTCAGGGGTCGTATGCAAAATCCTTCATGCTAATGAGCATTTCTTGATGGAAATAAAACTCAGCTTTGCTTGGTGCTCTTGTTTATTTAATGGAGTACAACAGGAGCCATCCATGGCAAACACATTCCTGGATTATGTATTTTTAACTTCCTAAGAATGACATGGGGATTTCCATCTTTGTTTAACCTGTGGTGCCTGTGGTGGTGAAGACTTCTAGCCTTTTTACTTGAGGTATCCTGGAATGTTACAGAACGTAAAATTTTCTGACTATGGAATAGGAGTCAGAAGAACCAATTCACGACACGAGGCTGCAAAAATCTGAAACAGGAAGGCAGGTCAATGTGTAAGGCTGATCCACGTGGTTTATATAACTTCATGATTGAAGAACCAGTCAATGTAAGGTTTCTGCATGTACAAAGCAAGCATCCTTCTGGGTTAATTCCATAAATCAGGGTTATATTAATCATACCTAAACTATGTCATGAGTTTACTAGGCTGACCTTTAAAAATAACATCGTAAGTATGTACTCTCTTGGGTTGTCTCAAATTCTTCCCAGCATTCTTTTCTCCAAGGTGCTTATGAATTGACTGGTCCATGACCAATAAATAATACCAAAACAAATATAAAATCAGAAAGTTCAGTTGTCCCCATTGCTAGCTGCTAATTCTAGATTTCAAAAATTGTAGTGTATGTTTGAAATTTGCATTCAACTTGAACGTTTAAAATTATGCATAATTTCAAGCTCTAACTCTGGACACAGGCTTTGTTATAAAAAGCAATTTGTCAAATTTAAAAGGACAATGCCAGGATTATCTTAAAACAGCCACCACCAAAATATTGGAACTGATTTATGATTTCCAAAATTACGGAGTTTGTGATGCTCTTTTAAGCTTGGCTGTTTGCTTTCAGGTTTATTTATTTATATCCTGCCTTTATTAATTTTATAAATAAGTCAAGGGAGCAAATATGCCTAAAACTTCCCCTTTCTCCTATTTCCCCCACAATAACAACCCTGTGAAGTGAGTTGGGTTGAGAGAAAGTGACTGACCCAAAGTCACCTACATGGCTTTGATGCCTAAGTCAGGACTAGAATTCACAGTCTCCTGGTGATTGGGCCAAAATCACCCCAGCCAGCTTTCATGCCTAAAACAAGACTAGAATTCACAATCTCCTGGCTTTTTGCTTGTTGCCTTAATCATTCAATCAAACTGGCTCACCGATGTTTCATTACCCATCTAGCTAACATCATTGTTGCATATTTCCAAAATATCCTTTCCAACTATTTATTTGGGGATGGGGGATGGAATTTGTACCTTACAGGAAATGACTCAGATGGCAAATATGAATTAAAGGGATGTGGTGGCACAGTGACTTAGACACTGAGCTTGTCAATCGAAAGGTCGGCAGTTCAGTGCCGCATAATGGGGTGAATCCCTAGTGCCACGTAACAGGGTGAGCTCCCGTTACTTGTCCCAGCTTCTGCCAACCTAGCAGTTTGAAAGTAGGTAAAAAAATGCAAGTAGAAAAATAGGGACCACCTTTGGTGGGAAGGCTACAGCGTTCCGTGCACCTTTGGCATTTAGTCATGCCGGCCACATGACCACAGAGAGGTCTTCAGACAGTGCTGGCTCTTTGGCTTTGAAACAGAGATGAGCACCGCCTCCTAGAGTCAGGAATGACTAGCACATATGCGCGAGGGGAACCTTTACTTTTACCTAAATATGAATTATGAATTCAGCAGTTTCTCTGTATCTCTTTTTCAGATTGATGACCCTGGAAATGATCAGGAAGAAATGATGCCCGAAGCTGAGATAGCAGAGTCATTGGAACATCTGGGTAGAAACCAGGCTCTCATGGCAGATTATGTAGACTCTGGATATGAGAGGGGGAACCTGAACCCCAGCTGCCTTCATAAGGAGGATCACCACGTTGCCACCCACACGCTGACCAATGCGGTGCCACTCTCCTCTCCTTTCCAGGAACTTTGGCACTGGGAAGTCGAGCAGCTTGTCAGCCACAGTCTGGCTCCTAATTGTCAAAACGGGAAAGACCTCCATCTCCTCTCTGGAGCAATGCCTTCCACTCTCAAAGTAAAGGACAAAATCGCGGTCCCTAAATCTGTCTGGCTGGCAGCTTGCTGTGACAATGGTGCTGAGACCTGGTCGGTGGGATTTATCAAAGAGGCCGATGTTGAGAGTCGTCTGGAAGACCTCACGGTAGAAGCCCTTGAGAAGAAGCTTCCTGCTGGAACTGAGCTCTTCAAGGACCACTGTGGCCAAGACAGGCAGGATGCCAAGAAGCTGGAGGCGGTGTTGCGCTCTGTGAAGGAGATCCAGACGAAGAAACCGGACAAACCATGTGCGAAAAAGCCAACTCAGAGTAAGCACACTCAGACCGCCAAGGAGGAGAGTGGCTTTCTGAAGAACCTTTGTTATTTCGTTGTCACCCCTATCTGGAAACTGGTTAAATTTGTTTGTTATCTGATTTGCCAACTTGTGAAAGGTGTGTGGTGTTTGCTGAAGTGCATCGTCCAGAAGATTTTCTGTGGAGTGTGCACCTTCATCAAAGGGATAACCATCGCTCTTCTGGATATCTTTATCTGCTTGGCCCGAGTGGGTGTCAGCATCTTGAATGGTATTGCGAAAAACATCTACAATGTTCTCATGGTGACCTACAGGATTCTTAGCGTCCCCGTGAAGCTGATCCTGGATATTGTCTCTTTCCCTTTTTACACCCTGGGTGCCATTCCTGGTGTGCTCAAAGATATTGCTTCAGGCATCGGGGGCGCATTCTTATTGATCATTAACGCTACCACAAGTTTGGTGAAGGGCCTAAACCATGTTGTGTCTTTCCTAGCTAGCAAGATTCTTCCCACGACTGTTTTTTAAGACTGACTCCAGAGATTATCTTCTAAAGCAATACTTGTCCTCTCTTATTGCTTATCTTCAGCTATTCTTATACGTATTTATTGTGGTGACATTTTCAGTGATGAACCGATGTTCTGGTAACATGGGTGAGCTACGTAAACCTGAAATGGGAATTTAATGGCGAATTAAAATTGCACTTATTGCAAAACGTTTGAACTTGTGGAGCTGTTGAACTTATTGGCTTCTTGCTTCTTGTGTCCAGCCTTTTGGGGGAAAAAAAACATGGAACACTCTGGATCTGAGATTGACTAAAGCATCTAATAATGTGAATATTGCATTGTTCTTAGCAAGCAGTGGTTGCTCTCTGGATAATCCAACAACCTTGATGGAGGTTGCTGGATAGAATAATCCTCCACTGTGTTGAGTAGAAATTTTGGATGTTGTAATCCAACTCTTCTGGGAGGACATTGGGATGGAGAAAGTCGAGTTTTAAAATATGGAAAGGATTTTCCTGTGGGTGCAAATGGTTTTTTGAAAGATTTTAATGGTTTTGTAAGTCAAGGTCATCTTAGTACAGTGATAGAGGTTTGAATTCACTGACCCCAAATTTAAAGCTGCCTAAACTATAAGTGTGATTAGGGAGAACGCCATCTGCTTAACACCCCAATTGCTGAGCCATGCTGCTAATCTAACTTGGGTTAACTCATGATCTATACATTATGTTTGTTTCATTATCTTCAAGGCAAGTAAGAGCCGTGGTGGTGCAGTGGTTAAAATGCAGTACTGCAGGCTAATTCTGATGACTGCTGGCTGCCTACAATTTGGCAGTTTGATTCTCACCGGCTCACTCAGCCTTCCATCCTTCCAAGGTTGGTAAAATGAGGACCCAGATCGTTGGGGGCAATAGGCTGACTCTATAAACTGCTTAGAGAGGGCTGTAAAGCACTGTGAAGTGGTATATAAGTCTAAGTGTTATTGCTGCTAATGGGGGTGATAAATTAGGGCAGTATTTTAGGAACCTCAGCAACTAAAGCTCGCTAAAGAAAAAGTAAATTTCCAGAGTGAAGAAGTGCAAAAAGATTGACTTAGTCCTTCATTTAGAACTCACATTGGGCATGAATGGGATTCACACATTGTGGAAAGCTTCTGGTTGTTTAATTCTGGTTAAATGAATGAGCCATAATTATCTTGTTTCCCACAACAGACTAAGCCCTAAAGTATGGTTTTTAGATTACGGTGGCTGGGCTCATATAAGATGCTAAGCCAAAGTCAATGAAATCACTTAGGACTTGATCATGGCCAAAGCCAGTCATTGCTGTGGATCTCCGTAGAAGCCACCATGATGTCATACTTGCCATGACGTCATCATGTAAATGATGCTACTTGCATAATTAATGTAATTTGCATGATGACATCATGCTACTTGTCTCTTGGGAGGCCCACTACAACTGTCTGTATCAAGTTTAGCTCCTCGCCCCAAAAGTGTAGAGTAGATGAGGAAAGAATTGAGCAAATACAGAGAATTACTTACTATATTGAGCCAAATAATGTATGTAAAGTGCAAGATACTGTTCATGTATTGCTGCTATGTATATTTTGGTATCATATGCTGTATTCTTTCTGGCAGTTTGTAGTTTTCTGATTTCTGGTTTCAAAGTCTGTCTCTGGATGGGTTACAAATAAAAAGACGGTATATGTTTAAAAAACAAAATAACCCAACAAACCAGAACAGAATACCAACAATAAACCAATCATAACGCATGGGTGCTCCATAATCACCCTGTCTCCAAAGTGTGGGAGAACAAACAGCTCTTTTAAACAATTTTCTAAATGACATGAGAGAGAGCAGTTTTCTGTAGTGGTTAAGGTACCTGGGTAGAAAGCAGTAGACCATCAATTCTAAACTTGCATTAGGCACGAAGCTAGCCGGGTGACCTTGGGCCAGTCCAGGGGTGAATTCCAGCAGGTTCTGACAGGTTCTAGAGAACCGGTAGCGGAAATTTTGAGTAGTTTGGAGAACTGGCAAATACCACCTCTGGCTGGCCCCAGAGTGGGGTGGGAATGGAGATTTTGCAGTCTCCTTCCCCTGTCACGCCCACCAAGCCACGCCCACCAAGTCACACCATGCTCACCAAACCACGCCCAAAGAACCGGTAGTAAAAAAAGAAAAATGAATTTCACCACTGCCTTCTTGCATGCTCAAATGCAAAAGGGGAAACATTTCTCCTTTTGTTTTGTTTTTAGTTCGTTTTGATAGCCCTCTGCCAGTGAAAATGGAGCTCAGGGGCCATTTGCGCCCCCTGCCCCCCGAGCTCCATTTTCACTGGCAGAGGGCTGCAGGAGGCCATCATGGCCAAAAATGGGGCATGGGGGCCGTGTGCTGTCTCCCTGAGCTCCGTTTTTGCTGGCAGAGGCACTACGGGCCAGATCTAAGATCCTTTGCTGTTTCCAGGCTAGCCCCGTGGGCCAGATCTAAGCACCTGATCTAGCTTGAGGGCCTTGAGTTTGACACCCCTGCTCTAAACCTTTCAAAGAAGAAAAGGCAATGCAACTTGCTTTTTCCAAACTGTATGCTTTGTAGAATTGTATTGCTAATAGTTTTATCTATCGTGAGGTCTATTGGAAAAATGCATTCTAATATTTATAGACAGGCTGAAGAAAAAGATTTTTTTTATGAAGAGCTTATATCTTTAAAGTAACAAGGACTAAAACCCCACCCTGAACTATGTCCTCTAAATGACTTTGAGTTGATATCTTAATTTCAATCCAACTCAACCTATCTCTTTGGTTAGCTGTCAGAAAAATAGAAAAGCAGAAATATATATAAAGGCAAGATAGAGATTGATTGAATGAATGAGTGATGGGGGAAAAGGAAGGAAGGAATTTCTTCATTAAAAATAATTACAATTGTCCGAACTTCTGAAATGGCATGGAGAGAAGTACATGGTCAATGCTTCCCTCCTCATCTTCTCAACTTCAGGTCCTGCATCCCCATCACAAATTCCATGCAGAACGAAGGGAAAAGGACATTATAAAAAAAATTAATAATCCATCAAGCATGCATGTCTAGTCACAGCTTAGCTCTACAAAGAGAATGAATATGTGAGGAGTAGGCAATTGAATTTATATTTTAGTATATGTTTTTACCCCCAAACACAAATGAGTCATTGTACTGGTTAGATATTTTCGCACTATAATAAGAACTAGGCCAGCTATTTTTGACTATGTGGTTATAGCTTGTCTTTGAACATCGCAAGCTACTCTAGGGATTTTTTGTTATTGCACTGAAGAAACAGAAGATACATCAAGCATATAAAAGATAGAACTAAATAAGTAAAATAACCTGAAAAGCAAAGAGAGTCTTCACAGTTGCAGGCAGTTGGGCTATTTCAAGTACAAGTTTTGCAAAGGTCACTTGAAATACAGGTAGTCCTCATTTGGTGACTGCCTTGTTTAGCAACCACTCACAGTTCAACAGTGATGTTAACATCACTTTATGAGCAAACCTTGCATTTGTGACCTTTGCAAGGAAAGGTGAAAGCCGAGGTGGTACAGTGATTAGAGTGCAGTACTGCAGGCTACTTGAGCCTGCAGCTGAAGTTCAGCAGATCGAATCTCACTGGCTCAAGGTTGACTCAGCCTTCTATCCTTCCAAGGTGGGTAAAATGAGGACCCAGATTTTTGGGGGCAATACGCTAACTCTGTATTCTGCTTAGAGAGGGCTGTAAAAGCATTATGAAGCGGTATATAAGTCTAAGTGCCATTGCTATTGCTAAATAAGATCATAATCACAGTTACAGTTTCACTTAATGATCATTTTGCTTGATGACCACGTTGTGGGTCCCAACTGTGGTCTATAAATAAGGATTACCTATATTATGTCTGGATTCATGCATCATATTCAATCATGGATTGAGCCTGGTTTTTGAATAAATCACAACAACCAAAGTCACATATAATTCACCATAAACTACAGTTTACAAACTGCATTAGATAGTTTCATATAACCTACTAACTTAAAACCGAACAAGCAACAGTATAACTTAAGCCACGTCTCCACTTAACATGTCAACCATTCTGTTCCTGTGCTCATAGCTGACTTACCTCCAAAATGGTTATCCAAATCAACACTCCGGTAATATTTTGAGATATTCAATCTGATGCACTGCCTGGACTTAAATAAAGGCCTAAGGGGGGAAAAAACTAGGAAAGAAAGTAGTAAATAAAATTAAGCATTTCTGCCAGGTAAAATCAGCAAACTTCCATTTAACTCAAATGTTATAACCTCTATGCTATTACAAAATTATTGGAAAAGGTAGCTCTAAACATGAAGGAGATTATGTAAGCATTGATTCCGTTGAAGAGGTCTTCCTTCCTCTCTAAAGCAGTCAAGGAGTTGCTGGGGTTAGCCTGCAGTACACTGAAGTATGCTGTTTGAAATGTAAAGCAGACTTGAAATGACGTGATCTGGAAACAAGTACTTCAGAAATGGAGCAGAAAAATAAGGCCTGGGGTTATTTTGGCAGTTAATGGGGGGATTAATAGGAGGCAGTGACATCCATTTCTGTCCTCAAGAAACTGTTGCTGATCCATTCTGGCATTGGGGCAATAAGGCAGTGCTGATAAGCTCCTAGTTTGATGTATAAACCCCAATATTCTTCTATTTTTAAAGATTAAAACATTATTATTTCACATGTCTTATAGTGAAAATCAAGCAGGGTGGTACCTTTCATAAGACTTCAGATGATCCTCAAAGAAACATTCCGAAGAGGTATTTTGTAGCTTCATGTATCCAGGAAAAATATTGTTATTTTACTGCTTTGGGGGGCATATTGGATTGAAAAGACAAGCAGGAGGAAAACAAATGAAGCAGAGAAAATGCTGTTGCTCTGAGGTTGAGTTTTGGCAAGGAGAAATGTGTCCTAATTCCCACACAATCCTCACTGTTCAGGAATGAGAAAACAAAATCATGCATAAATTAAACATAGCATCTTCCTATCGGTTTCTCTGAATGTTTTTAGATTTATTTATTTATTTATTTATTTATTTATTTATTTATTTATTTATTTATTTATTTATTTATTTTATTTATTTATTTAATTTGTCAAACATGTATGAGATAACAGGTATAAGTATAAACATGGATATGAACACAGGAAATGGATATGAATAAATGGGGAGAGTAGGATAGGAACGGTAGGCACGTTGGTGCGCTTATACATGCCCATTATAGACCTCTTAGGAATGGGGTGAGCTCAACAGTAGACAGTCTAAGGTTAAAGTTATGGGGGTTTGGGGATGTAACCAGAGGTGGGTTTCAGCAGATTCTGACCAGTTCTGGAAAACCGATAGTGGAAATTTTGAGTAGTTCAGAGAACTGGTAGTAAAAATTCTGACTGGCCATGCCCCCATTTATTCTCTATCTTCCAAGTCCCAGCTGATTGGGAGGAAATGGGGATTTTGCAGTATCCTTTCCCTGGATTGGGGTGGAATGGAGATTTTACAGTATCCTTCCCCTGCCACGGTCACCAAGCCATGCCATGCCACCAAGCCACATCCACAGAATCAGTAGTAAAAATTTTTGAAACCCACCACTGGATGTAACCACAGAGTCAGGTAGTGCATTCCAGGTAGTGCATTGACCACTCTGTTGCTGAAGTCATATTTCCTGCAATCAAGTTTGGAGTGATTTACTTTGAGTTTGTATCTATTTTGTGCTCGTGTATTATTGTGGTTGAAGGTGAAGTAGTCATTGACAGGTAGGACATTGTAGCAGATAATTTTGTGTACTAAGCTTAGGTTAAACCGTAGGTGGCATAGTTCTAGGTTGTCCAAGCTGAAAATTTCAAGCCTGGTGGCATAAGGTATTCTGTTGTGAACAGAGGAGTGGAGGACTTTTCTTGTGAAATACTTCTGGACTCGCTCAATTGTATTAATGTCAGATATACAATGCGGATTCCAGGCGAACAAGCTCTGTTGTGTTACAGCTGACATTTCTGAGTAGTTTTCCAAGATAGGACATGTTGCAGTGATATAATTTAAAATAACAAGAATGTTATTTCTTTACTAATTCTTGGTACAGGATGAAGGGGTGCAACTGGTATACAAGGTGCAACTGGGCAAAGCGCCCTCCCCTAAACAATTGCCTCTACCTCATGTTCTGGCAGGAGTCATGAGTCCAGATGCATTGGAATGAAGGAGCAGTTGAATTGTGACTACACTGGAACTAAAATATTTTCTCTATTTATATTCATGACAGGCAAGGAAAAAAAAAAGGGGGGGAATCTGCTGTTCTCAAACTTGGATCTGAACGCAGCTGCTTCTTACCCATGAATGTTCTTCATAGAGTTGTTATTCAAAGAGATGGGTACGGCATCTACTACTTCCTGTCTCATCTTCTGTTTCCTCTTCTGATTAGCTGGGGGAACAAGATAGGATAGGAATTGAGCCTGCAGATGGCTGGACTCATGGTGCAGAAAACTGCCTATTTTGCTCAAGTTCTTGGGCCTCAAAAGAATCCCAAATCACCTGACAAACTGTGTCCCATGGTCAAATTGAGTCAAGACCTGAACAAACACAAGCAATTTTATCAGTGATATGTAAAGCCAATTTATTAAGCAGCCTGGTGGCTGATAGAATGTACTGAAACTTCACTATCTTTATTGCCAATAGATATCCAATATTAAAGTAAAACAATCAAAAAACTGTGTTTGGCTATGTTAAATCCTTACCTTCCACCATCCTTACCTCCAGGTGCTTCTTCTATCACTTCATCTCCTAGGACCATGATGGCGAACCTATGGCATGTTTGCCCAAAGCGGCATGTTGAGCCATGTCTCCTGGCACGCCAGCCATCACGCCAGCCCAGCTCCACTGTGCATGTACGCACACCTCCCACTGGCCAGCTGGTCTTCGGGTCTGTTCCGCACATGCGTGGGGGAGCTTGCATTGCATTTTGGGGGTTTGCATGTGCACAACCCCCCCCCCATGCCCTGTTTTGGGCCTGGAAGGCCTCCTGCACCAACCTAGAATCCAAATCGGGGCACGGGGGTGCCGCACGAAGCCTCCTGCACTCCATTTTGGGCTTGGAAAGCCTCCTGCACCAACCTAGAAGCCAAAATGGGGCCCTGGGGGTCAGGCCCATGCATGGGGGATTTGGGCACATGCATGGGCATGCGTGGGGGCATGGCGAATGTGCAGGGACACTCGCTTGTGCGGGGGCACTCGCATTGCATTTTGGGGGTCCAGACATGTGCTCATGCATTCGCACACTTGCATGGGAACTTTGGGCATTCAGCACCAAAAGGGTTAACCATCACTGTCCTAGGATATACATTTCATAAAACATCTCCTTTTCTGCAGAAATTAGCTTGAACATGAGAATGACAAGGCTGAGATCAGAAGAAATCTGAGCTAATTAGAATTGATTTCTCCACTGACTACTTAAAAACATCAATTTAGATTTAGTAATTTTTAATATTAATTTTTATTAAACATTACAATTAAAAGATAACGATTAATTTAAGCTAAAAAAAAGTCCAGAAAAGAAGGGAAAAATAGAAACAAACAAACAAACAAAAAAGAATATAGCAAAGATCCTGGGGTCTCAGGCAAGAATGCCAAAATCTCACAAGTTGTGGTATTGTCACCAGATCTGGGCAAAGTTAATTTGGGGATCTACAAATACTATTGTAGGGTCTTGTAGGAATTCTGATCCCGTTGTTGCTACTTTGATGACTCCTCTCCCTTTGAACCAGAAGACTTAATTGACTAAACTCAAGTCCTCTAACTATGGTTCCATTGGGGGTAAACACATAATTGGAAATCATTATGTTAGAAGCTTTTGCTATAATTACCTTGAAGTCACTTAGAAAATCTGCATCAATTTGATACAGTGTCTTAACTGTAATTGGAACCTAAGGTATACAGCTTCCCCCGAGCACTGTGTCCATTTTTATTTTTTTATAATTAACCTTTCACCAAAAGTGTGGGACACCAACCTCTTTAGGCTGCAGTTGTTTTCATTACCATGAGAGATGACTGTAAGCTGCTCCTTAAAGAATACAGGTGTTCTCATAAATGGATTTGCTTATAAAGGAATTCCTGATTACTGTCTGTGGATTAGAAACATGAAGTTATACATATTTATGTCATTTTGACGGAATTATACAATAAATTCATTTGTGTGTTTCTATCAAATTTTGTTGCTAAAATAATTAAGAAACCTTCATATTTGGTACACGTTTTTACTGTTGCTATTATTTTGAATATTGTGGAGGGGAAATATTCTTACTTGCAAATATCTCAATGACCCATAGATGGCAGCAAAAAGATATACAACTCTTTGCTGTCATCCACTGGCCTTGAGATTTCTGCAATCAAAATATGGTAAGTTTGTATTTCTTAAGGGTTTCATTTCCAATTTCTCAAAAATAATTTATAGATTGTCTGAACCAGAAGGAGTTACATGTATGTTATTAATCATGTGCCATTATAAGAGAGCCAGTTTGTTATAGTGATCAAGGCATCAAGCTAGAAACCAGGAGACCATAAGTTTCTAGTCCTGTCTTAGGTATAAAACCAGCTGGGTGACCTTGAGCCAGTCATTCTCTTTCAGCCCTAGGAAAGAGACAATGAAAATTTCCCAAGAAAACTGCAGGGACTTATACAGGCAATTGTCAGGAATCAATGGGAGGAAGGAAAGAAGGAAGGAAGGAAGGAAGGAAGGAAGGAAGGAAGGAAGGAAGGAAGGAAAGGAAGGAGTGAGAAAGGGAGAGAGGAAGCTAAGTAAGGGTGAACATCAAAAAATGAAGGAGCTGACTGAATTTTTCTGCTATAATCTTAACTGTAGGAACACTGCCTATATGAAGTCAATAGGAAAAAAAGTTATGCTTTTCTCAGTGAAAGTTGGACTATAATACAATACAGTACAATTTTACTATCAGTAGGTAGAACATCCATTTTCTTCATAGGATATGCCTTTTTTTTATATCCCCAAGGATCTTCAGTCCCTGCTTCCCTATTACTATTTTGATTGCAACTTCTTCCCATACTGAGATGCTATTCCAATACAATACTCCAAGTCAATATGGAATGCTTAAATCCCTCAGTGGGTGAGACACTCTGCTCTTGCCAGCCTTTAAAGCAACAAAGCATCTTTCAACTTCTAGGTGACAGATCTGTAGTTCTTTGTTGACACTGCTCATTTGACCTCTTAGTTCAAAGAAACTCTTTCTGAATTGCTCACATCCCAATAATCTACTGCTTTAGAATTCTGTCTTATGGCAAAGTTGCCTTGAACAAAAAGAAGTACTGGCATTCCTCTGCAAAGGAGGAATTTAGAATAAAACTTCACTTATATTTCCAAGCCTGAGATGGTTGGCTTTCATTTGCAGAAATAGAAATTGCTTCCCACTTTTTTGAAGGTTCGTGTGTGTGTGTGTGTGTGTGTGTGTGTGTGGTATTTACTGTATTATATTAACATTCAAATACTTAATAGAAGTATTGTTTTCTTGAGGATGGTTCATGACCCAACTGATGATGATGTTGTCTAGTTGGTAATGAAACATCTATAAGAAAACAACCAAGTTCAGAGAGCAGCAATGACCCCAAATATTTAAGATTTTGAATATCTCCAAATGTTTATCCAAGTTTTAATTTTATCTAGTTAAAAGTATCACATGTGCAAGATTCTTAATGGTCAGACTCAGTGGTAGGTTTCAAAAGTTTTTTGCTATTGGTTCTGTGGGTATGGCTTGGTGGATGGGTGACAGGGGAAGGATACTGTAAAATCACCATTCCCACCTCACTCCAGGGGAAGGATACTATAAAATCTCCATTCTCTCCCCAATCCAGGGGAAGGTTACTGCAAAATCCCCATTTCCTCCCGATCAGCTGGGACTTGGATGGGGGCAGGGCCAGTCAGAATTTTTACTACTGGTTCTCCGAACTATTCAAAATGTCCACTACTGGTTCTCCAGAAGTAGTCAGAACCTGCTGAAACCCACCTCTGGTCAGACTTAACATACTTTCAATATAGGTGGTCAGACCGTAGATTAGTTTCTTCTTCAATATCAGACAGAAAGGCAAAGTTTTCTGATTCCCAATCACTTAACAATAATCACAACAAAATATTAGGTCATAAATAGTGGTTTGTTGGTATTTTGTTATTTGTTTTTACTTAGTGTGATATATGGAGAATCTGTTCATGTACTGGTGAAGTTGTTGGTCTAGAAACTAGGAATGGTGAATTTTAGGCTCCCTTTGGCATGAAAATTGACTGGACCCACTCTCTCAGCCCAACTCTCCTGACAAGTTTGTTGTGAAAAAAAAATAGGAGACAGCTGAATTAGTTATGTTACATACCTTGCCAACATATATTTAAAAAGACAGAATTTACTACTACTACTACTACTACTACTACTACTACTACTACTAATGGTTTAATACTTGCTGCTCAAGAACAAGCACTACAAACTAATGTCATGAAAGCAAAGATACAAAAATCCACTGACAATTGAAACTGCCAACTTTGCAACAACAAAACTGAAACTGTTTCACACTTAATATGTGAGTGCAGCGAAATCGCGCAAACTGATTACAAAGCTAGACATTATTGAGTTGCTAAATTAATCCACTGGTCATTATGTAAAAACTATGACATACCTGTATCCAAAAAGTCATGGGAGCACAAAGTGGAAAAGGTTATCGAAAATGAGACAGTGAAGATTTGTGGGACTTTCGAATACAGACGGATTGTCATTTGGAACACAACACACCAGATACCACAGTTGTCAAGAGTTGAAGCATACAATTTATTGATATCGCAGTACCAGGAGATGCCAGAGTTGAAGAAAAAGAACTGGAAAAAATCATGAAATATCGCGACCTGGCCATTGAAACTCCGCGGTTATGGATGAAACATGTAACAGTGATACCCATTGTCATCAGGGCACTTGGTGCCATGTCCAAGAATTTTACAAAACACATTAAGAAATTGCAGCTTCCTGCAATAACACCAGCGGAACTGCAAAAAACTGCGCTACTCGGAACATCATATATTTTAAAAAGTTACTTGGTTGATACCTAGGATGCTGGCAGCAACCCATAGGATGCTGGCAGCAACCCCCCAGCAGAGCTGGCTGGGGAATTCTGGAACTTGAAGTCCACACATCTTCCAGTGGCCAAGGTTGAGAAACACTGTCTTAGACCAAACTACATTACAATAGTGTTTCTCAGCTTCAGCAATTTGAAGATGTATGGACATAAATTTATTTATTTATTTATTTATTTATTTATTTATTTATTTATTTATTTATTTATTTATTTAAATTTATATGCCGCCC
>JANHFM010002952.1:75653-86052 GCA_032468115.1 Grayia smithii
ACTTTAAGATGGGTGGATTTCAACTCCCAGAATCCCTAGCCAGCTTTGTAGTTGAAGTCCACCCATCTTAAAGTCACCAAGGTTGAGAAACACTGTTCTAGGAGAAGGGTGGATGTTAACTTTCTACAGAGTAAAATAACCTGGTCAGTTTCACTCATCAGAGTAAGCCATAATTGTACAAAATGAAGCCCATCAGCTTGCTTGGAAGTCATATGTGGCCCCCAAAGCTTCCCACCAGACTCTGTTGCCCACTAGGAAGCTATGATCTGGTCTTGTTCAGGTATCTCTTTTGTGTATGAGGCATACATTGTACGTCTGTAACTATGGGAGATTTCATTTTCAATCTGGGAATCAGCTGAGATGTGAGGAGACGGAGTCTTTATGCAAATAAATTGTAGCAGTAATTAATGTTAAATCAATTTGATATTTCCTGCTTTCAAAATCTTTTTGTGGCCCAGATTTCTTCCGAAGTGTAACCTTGCTATGCCCTCAAAGATACGGTTGGATCTAAGCCTAACAAAAAATGGGCACTGTTGGGTCATTGGTTTAGATTGGGTTTAGCATGTTGAGTGAATCTAACTGCTTTAAGAAAGCCATGGCTGCTAATATTCTAAGCTATGATATTTTTATTATTATTATTCCAACTTATATCCCGCCCTTCTCCGGAGACTCAGGGTGGTTTACAATTTCTTAAACACAAATCAATGTGCTTAGCAATAGCCTTCATTCTGTGCATATGCCTGCTTATTAGGGTTTTTTGCTCCACCCCCAGAGGCATTTTTACAAAGTCAGCTTATTGCCCCCAACACTCTGGGTCCTCAGTTTACCTACCTCGAAAGGATGGAAGGCTGAGTCAACCTTGAGCCTGGTGAGATTCGAACTTGCACTAATTGCAGGTAGCTGAAGCTAAGTGGAAACACTTAGCAGTGCACTAGCTAAGTGCACCACCGAGGCTCTTTACCCACAATATTCCACAATATAACATGTCTTTTTATTCACAGTACAGTAGCTAAGAATTTTATAAGGTGCATGAACCAGGATTAAATCATGCTTTGTTTTAATCCAGAAAGAGATAGAATTAGAAGAGAAAATGCCTTCTGGAACTATTAGAATTGTTTCCTTAAAAATATAAACTCAAAAAATAAATCCTGGCCCCAGACATTTCCACACACTTTGTCAAAGTGTTTTAAATCCAGAGCTGCTTTCGTGCTTCTCCAGTGCCTGAAAATCAGGGATATTATGTTCCTGTTACATAACTAGGAATGCCTTGGAAAGAAGCCCTGGCTATAAGCTTTTTGCATCACGATTATTTCAGTGGGCATTTGAGTTCGGATTCCCAGCATAAGCTTAAAAGCTTTTTCATAAATATTCCATGGCATTTTCTAGCCTTTAATGTGCCAGTTGCAGAGGAAGCTGTTTGAAGGGGAGGGATGTCAACAAATTTATCCACCAATAGCGTGCTCTTTTGGCACAAAAGCACATTCTTATCTTTACATCCCATAATGAGAAGGCAGAGCCAGAATATGTTGTTCTAAACTCTTAGGGTGGGTAAATACACCGTTGGGAAGAAGAAAGAGAAGGAGAAGAAGAAGAAGAAAGAGAGGGGGAGAGAGAGAGAGAGAGAGAGAGAGCAGTTTGTGTTTTCTTAACTCCTGATCCGCTTGCCCCGATGACGGGAACGAGTTCTGTATTTATCTTCCTGCGGCTCCTCTAAGCAGAATTAAAGGAAACTTCTTTTCGCATGATGTCAGACTGCGAGGGAATGGCTGTGGGTAGGTGCTTGATTTCTATTTACCACACTGTCCTAGTTCACATTCTCAGCTTGCAAAAGCAATACATAGGAAACTGGCCTGGTTCTTAAGTAGACATCTAATCCTGTCACTGTGGGAGAACAAGAAGGTGTGAGAGTTTGGGGAGGATTTTCCGTTTCAAAGCCAGTTTACATCCTGCAGAGCTTTTTGCACAGCCATAACAGGAAAAATATTGTTGAAGTGACACGTTCTATTTTTGTTAGTTTAAAGTTTTGAATAATAAATGGTATGTGTTTATTTGGCTTGTAAAAACAATTAACTTCTGTGCTGAGGGATTAGGCGAGGAGCATTAATAGTGTGTGGGAAAATGGTGACAGCATACATTGTGACTAATTCTTTAGCCACAGTAATATTCAGATTTGTGTTCAGGTTCACCTTGGCAGGCACTGTCTGGAACTGGGACCAGAAATAGCAGCCTGCTGCAATATATTCCTGTCATTTCCTAACTGCCAAAGATTGCAGAAACAGGAATGAAAACGAAACAGGGATTTTTGCTGAAAGATGGAAGCGCACTTTAGTATGAAGTTGAGTTCTTAGTTCAGTATATCTAAGCATATTATTTTACTGTTAGGAGGCTATGCCAATCTTAGCAAAGCACCATAGAAATTGGCTGAAATAAATGTTCACAAACTTCTGAACCCTCACTGTAAACACTGCACTGTACTGTTTCTATTCCAAAAAGGAAATTGCATTAAAGGAATCCAGTCCAACTAAATGCTGAGCCATTTTGTTAAAAGGTGATATAAAAAGCTCATTTGAAAATAACTATAGATGCAGAAGAGCAAAACTTTTATCTCTTTCAGTACTGCATAAAATAATTCTGAGCAATTATGGAGTCACTTTATTTCCTGGGTATGTGATGATGTCCATTATGGCATTTTTAGAATGCAGATTGTTTTTCACTAGTGATTTGCAGCACCTTCTACTGTCATCCTACCATTGTTGTGGCAATATAATGCCAGTCTTTATTGCTCTAATTGTGTCACAGCACAATTAACGATTGGTCAATGCTATAAATCAGTAGAAGAAATAACCAGAGATTATTAGTCCACCAAATATCTTCCATTGTAAAGAATGAAGAGAATGAAGACTTGAAAACCCATTTATTCATAATATTACATGCGTTCTCATTTCATTACATCTTCCATTACTCAAGTCCTTGTTAAAGATTTACTTATTCTATAGCAAAGTATATCCAGAGAGAGAATATACCTTACATAATGATAAGGAAAAAAAATGGAAGTCTGAAATAACAGATAACAGATAAATGAACAGATTCAG
Source organism: Grayia smithii (assembly GCA_032468115.1). Lineage (NCBI taxonomy): Eukaryota > Metazoa > Chordata > Lepidosauria > Squamata > Grayiidae > Grayia > Grayia smithii. The sequence goes on from JANHFM010002952.1 coordinate 78,746, forward strand.
TGACTGTTTTTAAAAGTGAAATAAATGGCCAAATAGAGAATATTTCAATGAAATGAATTCAGAATGTTTGCATCCATTGGTTTGTTTTGAGTTTGGAAATGGAAGAATTAGCAGCAGTATTAGTAACTAGCAAATCTTTGTTCTATGCTTCAATTGTATCTTATTTATCATTCTCAAAGTATAAAGTGCTCTAAAGTTTTACCAACAGCTGAGTGATTGTGCCAATAGATACATGCAGAAATAAGTTTTTTTTGAGCAGTGTTTGTATTCAAGATATGTATTTCTGCATCTCAAAACACATCCAGTTCTAATTTCTGCATTGATTGAAAAGAGCATTGCATGCATTAGAGGAATAAAATGGAAGAGAGAGATTCTTGTCTGCCATATCAAATGCCCTGTTGCCTAGTTTGTACCAGAGCTAGTTGTTAGAAGCGGGAAGCATATTTGCTTGTTAAGGAGAGATGAGTCATATCAGGAAAATAGGAGAAGGCTGGAAGGTGGGAGTTACAGTAAATGACAGAAACAGTATTACAGAATTACAATGAATATAATTCAAACGAAAGCCATCATGACTGCATGCATGATGCTTTAAAAAAAGGAGGGCTTAAAATACAGCTTTTTGCAACTATTGATAAGAAAAAAAATATTTTTGCCTTATTGTGGCAATAACTATATTCTTCTTCTTGTGCCATATCCGTCATTGGACATTGGCAATCATGTTGGCGATCCTATTTTTATCAACAGCCACACAAAAAAGTGCTCCTGAGTTTTGTCCAAACCGGTCCCTTAGATTTTGAAGCCATGATGTTCTCCTTCTGCCTGAACCTTGTTTGCCTTCAGTCTTTCCCTGGAGGATTAAGTGAAGTATGCCATATTTTTCCGGATGTTACGTCACATGTCCAAAATATTCTAACTTTGCTTTTTAATGGTTTTGATGATTTGCCTTGGCTTTCCCAGGCAGCTTATCACCTCTTCATTTCTGATTTTGTCAACCCAGCTTATATGTAACAACCGCCTGTAAATCCACATTTCAAATGCTTCTAGTCTCTTCAAGTAGCTTTCGGTCACAGACCAACTCCATAGAGCAGGATAGAAAAGATGTAAAATCAGACAAACCTGATTTTCAGTCAAACATATAATCATTCGTAGTTCTATTAATGCCTGTGAATATTTGCCTGTTGCAGTGATTTTATGCTGGGAAAAGCATAAAGGATTAAAAACAATAACAACAACCTTCCTCACATTCATCATAGTCTGATTCTGCTACAGTCTCCTCACTTCATGTCCTGACACTTGATGCTGAAAGTATTTAAATGAATACATGAATTGCTTTAATGCAATTTTTATGCGTAGTTTGACTCAGAGTATTACCATACATGGCTTCAGATCTGTACAGGAAGTGAATTAAGCTCCCTGCCAGTTAGTTGAGTCTCACTGGCTGCTTTTATTTACATCAGGTCCTGTCTTTCTCCTCCTAGAGTACAGAATAGTTTTGTGCAAACGTAAGTTGTTTGTACAAAATCTTTCTTTGCAAAATCCAGATCCTGGTCCAGTAAACAGTACCCAGCAACACTGCTGATGAGTTGCCTTTAGGTCAGGAGTCCTCAAACTTGGTAGTTTTAAAACTTGTGGACTTCCAACTCCCAGAATTCTCCACCCAGCATAGCTGGCTCGATAATTCTGGGAGTTGAAGTCCACAAGTCTTAAAGCTGCCAAGTTTGAAGACCTCTGCTTTAGATCCATACAGTATCAAGTATAAGCCATAATATTCATAGTGTGGTATTTTGATACTGAATAGTTATTGAAGTTATTATAGTTATTGATACACAGAATTGTTTATTATAGTTATTGATACACAGAATTGTTTTGTGATAAGTCACTCCCTCAGGCCTAATTCTTTCATTCAGACCATGGCTGGATCCACACTAGTGGTGGGTTGCTCCCGGTTTGTTTATTTATTTATTTTTCAGACTTTTATGCCACCCAACTCCCAGAGGACTCTGGGCAGCTCACAATATATCCATAATACAATTATAAAAAACATTATAAAAATTTAAAACAAGTTAAAACAATAAAATCACAGAACATTCATATCCCGTCTGGGGCCGGATCTCGCTAAGTCGCAATAGCGAGATCAACGGCCCCATGCCTGCTGGAAAAGCCAAGTTTTAACAGCTTTGCAGAAGGCCGTAGGGTGGAGGCAGTCTGGACCTCGGGAGGTAGTTGGTTCCAGAGAGCCGGAGCAGTCACAGAGAAGGCCCTTTCCCATGGGCCCGCCAGCCGACATTGTTTAGCTGACGGAACCCAGAGGAGACCGACCCTGTGGGATCTTACTGGTCGCAGGGAGATGCAAGGTAAGAGACGATTTTGGAGATAACCTGGTCCTGAGCCATGTAGGGCTTTATAGGTAACACCTTGAATTGCACCCGGAGACTGATAGGAAGCCAGTGCAACTCGCAGAGAACTGGTGAAACGTGGGTGTACCTAGGGATACCCACAATGGCTCGCACGGCTGCATTCTGGACCAATTGAAGACTCCGAATGCTCTTCAGTGGTAGCCCCATGTAGAGCGCATTGTAATAATCCAGTCGTGAGGTGACAAGGGCATGAGTGACTGTGAGGAGAGCCTCACGGTCCAGGTAGGGTCGCAACTGGTGCACTAGGCGAACCTGTGCAAAAGTTCCCCTAGCCACAGCTGACAGGTGTTGCTCCAGTTTCAGCTGTGGATCTAGGAGGACATCCAAATTGCAAACCTGTTCTGAGGGGAACAATTTCTCCTCCCCCAGAACCAAGGGTGGAAAATTAAAATGGACCTTGGGGGGTAGTACACACAGCCACTCAGTCTTGTCTGGGTTGAGTCTGAGCCTGGTCCCATCCAGACCCTCACAGCTTCCAGGCACCGGCACATCACATCTACTGCTTCACTGAACAGACACAGGGTGCTCCATCACTGGAGGTTTTCAAGAAGAGACTGGACAGCCATTTGTCCAGAATGGTATAGGGTCTCCTGGTATGGGCAGGAGGTTGGGCTAGAAGACCTCCAAGGTCCCTTCCTGTTAGATAGGTGCATGCAAATATTCCCATATATGGACATAACACTTCCAACCCTATTATTCTATGTTCTAATTTGATTAATTTATGTCAAACCATAATGTCATCTTTTGAAACTGTCCTCACCCTCCAGTTACTTTTAAAGATTAAATTTTGCAGCAGTCTAAAATTGTACTTTCCTACAATACACATGCCTGGGCACAAATGGCCTTTTGAATTTCTCCATCTAATTTTGTAGAGATAATTTGGATGGATAATCAATCTGAATTTTTACAGAGCAGACAATAACTGGTGACAATAATACTATTACTGAAAAAGTCTCCAGGAAGTTCTTCATGATGTCTTCATTTCAGATCTAATCAAACTGTGAGAAGGCAAGTGAGTAGGGACACAGAACAGTGAGAAGATGATTGCACAATAAAGGTTTAAATGTCATGCACATCCGTGGTCACCTTGTCCCTTTATAAAAATAAAATCATATTCAGTCCAGACGGTACATGAAAAATCTCTTCTTTGAGGAAAAAAAACACACCCACTAAATTCTTTTTCAAAAGAACGATAGAACAACAATGGTCTTTTTCTATGCGGCATTTTATGGTATTTTTCTTTAAAAACTTACTAAGGTAACAAGAACAGAACAGAACAGAACAGAACAGAACAGAATAGAATAGAATAGAATATTTTATTTGGCCAAGTGAGATTAACACACAAGCAATTTGTCTTGGGTGCAGAAACTCTCAATGTATATGCAACAGAGCAATCATCATCATCATCATCATCATCATCATCATCATCATCATCATCCCAATAAGAGACCGTAGTAAAAAAGATAAGAAGGTTAATAATAATACTATAGCCATACAACAAGAGTAAATGTACCTAGACATTAGATGGTACTGTGAGAATTAGATGTTCAGCAGAGTGGTGGCATGAGGGAAAAATCTATCCCTGTGTCTAATTGTTTTGGCATGTAATGTCCTATAGCATCATCCTGAGGGGGAGGGATTGAAACAGTTTATATCCAGGATGTGAGGAGTCCTTAGTTGCTTTCCCAGCCCTCCTTCTGACCCTGTGCAATTTACAGGTCTTCTATGGAAAGCAGGTTAATTGTAGTTGTTCTTTTTGCAGTCCTAACTCTCTGTTGGAGTCTGTACCTGTCCTGCTTGGTTGCTGTACCAAATCAAACTTACTATCTTGTAAGAAACCAACAAAATCAAATATAACTTTTTGTGACTTTCCAGCTTTTACTGAGAATTGCATTAAATTAGACGATTCAGACTGAATGAGAATTGATTTAAAAAACAAAACAAAATCATGCAGAATTTCTCTAACCATAACCATATTTCTGTTTAAAAACTAGTTCATACTACATGTTTAACATGTGACTGAATTAACTCAATCTTTAAGTTTGTGCAATGATTGAACAAGAGATTGGGTTGACCCACCAAAAGACTACCTTAATCAAGTATAAAATGAACTAAGGTTATGATGCTGAACAAATGCAGGTGGTAGGTCTTTAATCAACCTGGCTAATATATTGTATGAATGTGGTCCTTTGAGAAAGACCAGGCCTGAAAACAAATACCATAATAAATACTAGAATTCTATTTTATTGATAATAACTATTATAACAACATTTTGAAAACGTAACAGTTCCTCTTTTTTCCTCCCTTATACATAAAAGAATCAAGCAGTTTTGAGTTTCTTTCTCACCCCTTCCTCTCCTTCCATCTAAATGTTTTTGTAATAGCTACTACGTATTTTCTTCAGAGCTGTCTCTGAAGCTGAGCTGAGGCTGCTCTGATGTACACCTTTATTCAGTGATTAATCTCATTAAACCCAGTGGAACCTATTTTGAGTAGAGTACATAGGAGAATGTAGCATTTTTCTGAATACTTTCACCTCTGTGATTTTGAATTAAGTAATCTATGATGCTACTAAGATGGGTAGCCATGCCAGGGAAATGATTGAAGCCTAGGAAACAGGCCCCTTGTCAGTCAGTAGGAATGCTGATTTACCATCAGCTTATAAAATACTTAGGAACCGAGAACTTGGCAGCACAAGGAAACAACAGCCAATTGCCAGCCAAGCTACCAATAGGAAGACACCACATAAATACGACACAAAAATAGCCCAAATATTCCAGTAGAGAGAAGTTCCCTGAAGATGGGCTCTACATGAATCAGAAAGCGCTGGACAGTAAACCTCTGGTCCTGATGAAGACCCAGATTCGATCTATAATTTTTTTCCTGATTGCTTTTTCTTTCCAGCAGCCAGCCTATAACTATTATGAACTTTTCCAAAATTTTCTGTCTGCCACCTTCACAAAAGTTTGAGATGGATAGTTTAGCATAATCTCTGAAAGATATATTCTTTTTCTCCCCAAGGAACCTTCTAGCTGTCTCTATTGATCTAAAAATAAACACATCCAGCATTAGTTGTCAAGCATAACGGCTAACCAGGAAATAAGTTAAGTTTCCTCAGCAATGGAGATAATGAACTCTTCAAGTAAATGACAAAGAACATCCCATCATTTCTCTTTTTGGCTCATATTGGAAAAAAAGTTTTCTTAAAAATATCATCCATAAAGCTCGTAAGTCTCCATTAAGAGATCCTTCCAAGAGCTGAAACCATCAACTTTAATTTTTCCAGATGGCCAAGTACAGAAATCAAACTGCCCCCACCACACACTGGAGGATGGAGATGTTGAGCTGAAGAGAATGGAGGGTTTGGAGGAAAATGTCTTCTCTGGCACATTTCAAAATGGCAATGATGACATGTACGCTGGGTTTTATGCAAATTGTACTAATGCAATGCTAAAATCTGCCTTGCTGTTTCTGAGCTTTTTTTTTTCAATTTATTTATTCATTTATTTATTTTTTGTTCCTTTTTGAGTCTTATGCTTTGAATGTTATTTTTAAAATTAAAAAATTTTGTCAGATTTTTTTCGGGGGGTGATATTTTTGAGCTTTATCATTTGAAGAGTGGTGTGTTCTAAATGTCATTTGAAAAACACATTAGCTTCCCCTAGTTGCTCAAACTTTTCAACCTGAAAAAAGGCCAATGAGTATAGTTTCAAAGTCTTATCTTGAAATTCAGAAGAAAATATGATGTCTGGGGAGACTGCTAAAACTAAATAAATAGTACAAATCACATTCCACCATACCGTTTTCACATTTTTCCTTACAAAGAAATTTTGAAAGCAATTTCTCTTTCATCAAACTTAATGACAGCTGTCTAAAACATGCAGGGTAAATTCTCTTTGTAACACTAAATGGTAGCCATTCGCAATGATTTTATTTTCTGGAAATAAGCCAAATACATAAGGGTTAACCAAGAGCATTATCAAGGCTTAGTGAATTTTGCCCTATTTTGTGACCTTTCTTGTCACTGTTGTTAAGTGAATCAAAGCAGCTGTTAAGTTAATAACCTGGTTGTTAATTGAATCTGGTTTCTCCATTGACTTTGATTGTCAAAAGGTTGCATAAATGGTGATCACATGACTCTGGGACATTGCAACCATCCTAAATACATGCCAATTCTCCTCTTAAAGAAAAGAACATACCAGTGGTGGGTTGCTCCCGGTTCGGTCTAGTTCTATAGAATAGGTAGCGGTAACGCTGTGACATCACCGAACCGGTTCTAATAGTCCTGGACTGAAGCTCCCCCGCGTGCCCGTACTTACCTGTCCTTGCGTGCAGCATGTGGAGCACGCTTGCGCCCAGGAAGCTTTTTTTTGAGCTTTTTTTACTTAAAAAAGCTTCTGCGCATGCGCAGGAGCGCCCGTTCGGTGCACGTGCGCACAAAGCGCGCTCTGCACGCTCTGACCACGTGCAAAGCGCGTGCACTTACAGAACTGGTAGCAAAGGTAAGTAGAACCCACCCCTGGAACATACGTACTTTTGTTTCTACAGGGAAACGCTTCTGAACTTCGTGCTTGAGGTGGAAAAGAATGAAACTTTGATTCTGAGTTTTACAGATTAGACTGATAAACTTTTGTAGAAATGACTGGTTTATACTATGGTAATATGGTAAAACAAAAAGTTGAGATTTCCCCAAAGCACCTGAGGGAAGGACAAGAAGCAATGGGTGGAAACTAATCAAGGAGAGAAACAACTTAGAACTAAGGAGAAATTTCCTGACAGTTAAAACAATTATTCAGTGGAACAACTTGCCTCTAGAAGTTGTGAATGCTCCAACACTGGAAGTTTTTAAGAAGATGTTGGATAACCATTTGTCTGAAGTGGTGTAGGGTT
>JANHFM010002952.1:96493-108494 GCA_032468115.1 Grayia smithii
ATCTAACGAAAATCAGAGTCTACGGCACCTACTTGGAAATAGGACCTATCAGACTCGCCTGGAGATGGATAGAGGAGTGATGTCTCTGTTCCTCAGACCATCGGAAATGGTCTTAGAAGACCCCTCTGAAGGTGTTGTTCGACCCCCAAAGGGGTCCCAACCCACAGGTTGAGAACCACTGGTTTAAATGAATAAAACTAAAGATATTTATGGAACCTACTATAAACTTGCATAGCATGAAAAATGGGACAGCAGTTCAATGTAATAGGAGCAGGACCAATGGAGTAGATTTGTGTGTTCAGCATAACATGAAAATGAGTTTACACAGAAGCAAAATATTAGGGCTATACAATGCTTTGGATCTGGCTAAGAATAAGTGTTTCAGGGTGCAGGAGACCACAAATGCAATACTGTATTTATTAAAGCAATTTTCTCTGTTTTCAGGATCATACAGCTGCAATGAAAACTTCCCTGTAGCAGGTGCATGATTCTGGAATAGCTGCATGGCTGTTTTAATAAGATGCAGATTGGTGTTGCGTTTATGTTCTCTCATGTTTTTAAACTGAATCTAAAGCATTGCACATGCCTACAAAGGTCTGTGCATGCAGTTAGAAGCCAATGCTTAAGAAGAGTAACAATTGTATCAGTGGTGGGTTTCAAAAGTTTTTACTACCGGTTCTGTGGGTGTGGCTTGGTGGGCGTGGCAAGGGAAGGATAGTGTAAAATCTCCATTCCCACCCAACTCCAGGGGAAGGATACTGTAAAAGTTCAATTCCCTCCCCAATCCAGGAGAAGGTTATTACAAAATCCCCATTTCCTCCCAATTAGCTAGGACTTGGGAGGCAGGGAATAGATGGGCGTGGGGCCAGTCAGAGGTGGTATTTACCGGTTTTCCAAACTACTCAAAATGTTCACGATTGGTTCTCCAGAACTGGTCAGAACCTGCTGAAACCCACCTCTGAATTGTATCTATACACAGAGAGAACAATTATATGTAATTTATGTACATGAGCTATTTAGACAAATTGGAACAAATGGATACGTTTTTTCCTCCTTTCTCCACACTTTCAATATAACATATGTTGCAACTCCTAAATTCCATTCAAGAGAGACTATACACTTAAAACAAAGACTTTTCTGCATCAGTATGTTCCTAGAAATCTGAAGAGAGCCATTATGCAATATTAGTTTATGTCAAAAAGCAAATAAGCAATGACTTATTCCCAAGCCAAAATGTATAGAAAAAAATGTTGAGAACTTCCATATTTGCAGCTGATCGATCCAAAGGAAGACACTGAAGCAACTCTTACCACTATTTGGTTCTCCTCAGACTGGCATCCTAAGTGCATACCAGTGGTGGGTTGCCCCCAGTTCGGTCCGGTTCACGCGATCCAGTAGCAGTGATGCTGTGACGTCACCGAACTGGTTCTACGCATCCCGGAACGTGCCCCCCCGTGCGCCCGTACTTACTGGCCTGGTCGTGGAGCGTGCTTGCGCGCATGCGCAGAAAACGTTTTTTGACATTTTTTGGCCAAAAAAAGGTTCTGTGCATGCTCAGGAGTGCCCGTTTGGCACGCACGTGCGCAAAGCACACACGCTCCAGGCGCGCACTCCGTGCGCCCCGACCACACGCAAAGCACGTGCACCTTTAGAACCAGTAGACAGGTAAGGAGAACCCACCCCTGGTGCATACCTACTACATGAGTGTGCATAAGCAGCCTAGCATTTGTAATAAATTTATAGCAAGCAGTTTTCTTGCTATGCTAAGCAAGATTTTACTGTGCAACAATTTTAAAAAGTGTCTCTGATACTTGAAGCTGGTCTTAATATCCCTCTTTATTGATTTTTCCTAATGTAGACTTGATCAACCTGCTCTGTTCAGGAGTAAAATGAATTAAACTGTGTCTCCATCTGGTTGTTAACAGCAGATACTTTATTCTCTCCAATGAAAAAGCAAGAACAGCAGAAATACATAGGAATGTTTGCTCCACCTAAAGTAGAGATATTTTCTGAAGCAAGGAGTTTCCTAATGCTCCAGAGCAGTTAGAATATTTTGCCATTTGCAACACACCAAAGCTGGTCATCTCTATTTGCCAAGATGATGATCAAATAGTGGATTGTGACTACAACATGGTAAAGATAACTCTGGCAGGATCCTATATAATTTAATATATTTGAAAATCAGTATAAACCAAATACAGCTGAAATTGGCTGTAGAACCTGACACTGGAAAAAGTGGAACCAAGGATGAAACATAACCATGCACCTTGTTCTCTAAGCATTTGCCTATTTTCAAATGTATTATATGGAACAGTAATCAAATCTTAAGAACAATTATGGGACATTTTAAAAAAAAATATATGAAAGTCCTGAGTTGTAATTTATAGCTTCAAATGAATTTGAATTGAGCCTAGAAATCTATAATACACACTCATTTAGATTATAGTGAACCATGATTTCTATAAATTTGGACGTTATGTTTCAACATGCAGTGGGGTTTATGAGATGCAGTTTTCTTGGGATGAATAAATATTGGACTCAAAACACGGATTTAGACATCCCACTTTTTAAATTCTTTGTGGAGGATCTTGTCTTTTTTACTCTCTCTCCAAAACTATTAATAGCTGTACAGAGTGTTCAGCCACTAGATGTCTCTATATGCTATACCAAACTTCAGAATCAGGGAAGGTGAAGTTTACAATCAACAATAGAGGACAAGTTGTGGGTTAGATTGCTGAGTGCTTGTTCTTTTGCAAAGCTGTTTTGTTTTAGTGAGTAATATCTTCTTTGTCAATTGCAACACAGCTTTTATTTTTGGTATTTGCTCTTTGTTTATTCCCTTGAGATGATTATAATTTACAAAGCTAGCATGATTATAACAATTAATAGCACAATGCATATACAATGGGCTGTATTTCCAAATAAATAAATATTGTACGGCAGCATTTCTGTTAATCTTATTGGATAAAATCTTGTCTATACTCACAAAATATATAAAATATTGGGGTGGCATGGTGGCTCAGTGGTTAAGACACTGGGCTTGTTGGATGGAAAGCTGGCAGCCCAGGTTTGATACCTCCGCGCAATGCAACGGGGTGAGCTCCCATCCTTGGCCCAGCTCCTGCCAAACCTAGCAGTTTGAAAGCATGCAGATGTGAGTAGATAAATACGTACCACATTGGTGGGAAGGTTACAGCATTCTGTGATGTCATGCTGACCACATGACTGTAGAAATGTGTTTGGACAGGAATGTTCATTAGCCTTGAAATGAAGATGAGCATCTCCCCATAGAGTTGGCAATGACTAGTGGAGTAGAATCCACAGGGACTCCTTTACCTTTTGCTTACAAAATATATACATATGTGCTGGTTCATCAAATTCTGCTTTGTTCAATATCTCTTATCTGTTCCATCATGGCTGCTTACCAAGTCTTTTATGAATCCCCTTCTCTGAGTACTGTCACTCTCAAATGTTGCAAAGAGAAAAGGTGGTGATATATGTATTAGGCAGGTATTTTGATTGGCATCTTCTTTTTTATTATTTATTTGTATTTATTTAGTTGCAAGCAAAACAATTTCCAGAAGAACATATTTTTTGTTGGCTTTTGGTGGTCAGGTATACCATAGTATACCATAGAATGTGCTATAACATTTGTGAAATGCTATATTTATTTTTTAAGATATTCACTCTGGATATTGTATTCATTATTTTTGTAGATCTTTAAGTTCTAAAGCTTCAAAGAATTAGGGACAACTAAAACATTGTCAAAACCTAGTGATATCTCTCTGTTGTTTCCCATCCCTCCTCAGGGTTAGGAGTGGGAGGCACTATTTTTCTCCTTTCTCTTGGGTTGGTTCCAGTCAGTGATTTTAGGGAAGAGGTCAAGATGGTCTGGGCTCCATCCTCTTCCTCATCCTATTTAACATCTATTCTATATGAAGCCATTGGGTGAGACAATCCACAGACATAAGAGTGTGGTATAATGATAAATTCTTCAAAACGATAGAAGGGGAGGAAAGATGGTGGTTTGTTCCATTATTCATATATTCCTTTTAGTATACTGAATAAATCTATTTTACATTTAAATTGGCCAGTATAAGGACACATCTGGATGAAATCCCCAAAATAAAGTTAGCCGGGGTCATTGCCATTCCTCTAATATTTCTACTCCCCAGGTCCTTTCTACACTGTTGTTTAGGCTGCCTAATGCCAGTACACAAAGCAGTTAGAAACACAGATAGTCCTCGATTTATGACCACCACAGAGCCCAAAAGTCCTGTTGTTAAAGAGACATTTGTTAAGTGAGTTTTGTCCCATTTTATGACCTTTTTGCCACCATTTATCAAGTGGATCACTGCAGTGAATAAGTTGGTAACCTGGTTGTTAAGTGAATCTGGCCTCCCCATGGACTTTGCTTATCAGAAGGTCACAAAAGGGGGTCGCATGACCCCCAGAACACTGCATTTGCCAACTGTCCGAATTCTGATCACGTGACTATGGGGATACTGCAAAGGTCGTAACTTTGAAAAATGGTCATAAGTCACTTTTTTCAGTGCCGTTGTAACTTTGAACGGTCACTAAACAAACTGTTGTAAGTCAAGGACTACCTGTAAAGACAGTTTTAAAAATCCCTTTCTGAGCTTCAGCCCCTTCCTTTGTGAGAACCAAGGTAATCACCTGCCTGTTTAGAAGTGCTTATTCAGGTCCCTGATTGTTAAACTCTTCTGCTTCTTTATCCATCCCATGGAAAGTTGCTTTCTATTCTCTGGATGATTCTTGACATCATGAGGCTTCCATTAATAGAACTTTTGTATGAACTTCTCTATTTTGTTCCGCTTTGTATTTAACACCTTCCCATTGGATGCGTCCATGGATAGATAAGTAAAAAATAAAAAGAAATAAAGGATGACAGTTATACTGTCACAAGGACTTGGGGAAAAAAATCTGGTGGAATTTTTGCCAGTTTTGTTTACTATTTCACTTTTTAAATCCATGAGCTGATTTAAAAAATGCAAGAAACCAACCTTTCTTAGGTGAATGTGTAAAACAAATAAATAGATAAGCTGGGTCTTTCATAATTGTACCAATAAATTTGGATGCATGTGTTGGTATGCCCAGCCATCATAATTTACTGCTGTTACCTTTTTTTTTTTTTAAAAAAGGGTCCAGCAGTCCAGGATGAAATAGCAAGCAGTGAGCAGAGAGGAGGAAGCATAGTACATAGCAACCAAGTGGAGTGGGAATGTTTATTTTATTTATTTTATTTGTCAAGCATGTATTAGATAACAGATATAAGTATAAACATGATTATGAATACATGAAATGGATACGAATAAAAGGGGACATTAGTTCAGGGACGGTAGGCATGTTGGTGCACTTATGCATGCCCCTTACAATTTATGCTCTGCTGTCTGGGGAATTCTGGGAGTTGAAGTCCACACATCTTCCAGTGGCCAAGGTTGAGAAACACTGGCCTAGAATGAAACAATGCACAATAGATAAATGGAAAACACTGCTTGAGAAGTTGGAATCTTCTACTTTCAATATGGTACAGGTAAAGGACAGGCAGAGATTACCTTCTTTGTGGGCTGGGGCAAGTAGGGGACAAGCAACACTGTTTATTCCCACCTGTGAGAAATAATTAACATCTTCTACTTCAGGCGATCATGCAGCTCTTTCAAAAGTAGTCTGAAGCCAACTGATTATTAACTTCACTTCCATCAGCCATGAAACACTAGTATAAGAGAGAATTCTAAGCCATCAAGACCATCATTCTTCTCCTGACATTGAAAGGCCCTGTGAAATAGGAGCTGGGAGTGGGCAGGGAGAAACGAGAGTTCTCTCCTCTCAGTGGGAAAATGGCCTTCTCACAGGAGCTGCAGCAATACAAACAAATAAACAAACAAAAATGGCAGAAATTAACTATCAGCGGAAACTGCATGATCAGACAAGTTCATGGGGAATCTGAATTGGTGCAAAGCCTTCCAGTATCAGTCCTTTAAGTAACACATGGTTAAATACATTTTGGATAACAGAGTTCAGGTGGTTGCAACTTATGTAGATTTATGTTGCCAGATCTAATCAAGTACTGTACTATAAAAATACCAAGGCCCTAGTTTATGTATTTCATAGTGGCTTCTAGTAGCTTATTTAGATCCAAAGTAAGCAATGCTCTCATAAAAGCGATTAGATGCATGTCTCATATAAATTAGCTCTCCTTGCTTGGGTGCATTAATGGATATTAAAATATATTGGATTCACTGGTTGTGTTTTGTTACATTACAGGCTGTTCCACCTTTCCAGTTGAAAAGTGTTACGTGGAAAATGACTCTATAGAGATTTGGAAAAATTCTTATGTAAAACTATACAATATCATTTCATGACAGTTTCATTGCCTACTAGAGTAAATCTTGTTGTATTTCTTATGCTGCAGCACAGCTGATCATACTTTCATATTGCACCCCCCCAAAAAATTCTCACATTTACAGAAAAACTTTATGGAACACCACTAATGCATTTTCATTTTCCATTTACTGTTCTTTACACCTAAGTTTTATGCACTTTAATTCAGCACAATAGATGAACTAATGAATTAGATAAATAAATAAGACTACTAGAAGATAACACTTCCTTGAAATTAGAAGTCAGTCTAATATATGTGAACATTCATGAGTGAGCAAAAAAAAATCCAGCTGTGAATGAATGTAAGGGGGAAAATTCTCACCCATTGTAGTATTTTTCAGCTATTAACTAGTTTCTTACAAGAAGCTAGTAGTGTATTATAACTCATAATCCCATCAAGAGATCTGGTGACAACCAAAAATAAATAAATAAATCCAGAATTGTGAAATAAAACCAAGTTCTTTATTACACTACTGTTCCCAGGAGGGTAATGTAACACTTTAATTATGGTCATTTCAAGATTATTATTTAGCATTACTACAAAGACAACTCTCATTAGGTTCAATTTCCAACCTCTTTCCGATATGCGTTCCAAATCCATCTGTTTTAGAACATAATTTACAGGAGATAATTGGTGCAATAAAGTAGGGTGTAATAAAAATACATTTGTACCATCATATAAATACTGAATCCAATTTCTCTATTTAAAATGTTTATAATTTTAAAAACTCACTTAAAATAGTTTATTCACTGTAGACTACTATGCAGATATGAGCTTCTTTTCTACATCAATAATGTCATATCCCTAAGTAAAAATAAACACCTTTTGACTATTCCTAGTCCTTACAATAGAGAAAATCATCTCCAGCATCTTTTGGGAGAGGAAGTAAGAGTTAACTTATTTAAGAGTTACGTTGGTATCAGTCCAAAACAGATCAGATTTGTTAATATAAAGGCTAGGATATCCACTCTGAGGAAGATGGAGGTAAGGGACAGTTCATAAATGTGAAAAATAAATAAATATAATTCCTATATTTTCAAAGGACATGCAGTATGATAGATGAATGGATGGATGTTCCTCAAACACAACTTTTATATGCTGAATGTCTGTACTATTGTTAAAGACACAGAGAGCCTGTTTATGCAGTTGATCTTGTTTCCTTTTGTGAAAGTCACACAAATGAATGAGACCTTTGCACAACTAGGCAATCAAAGTATAGGCTGCAATTCACATAGATCTTTGAACTGTACAAAGGTTTATTGTATTCGGGAATAACGAGGGAATTTCCAATGAACTATTTTCTCTGTTCCCCAATCCCTCTAAAGAAAATTGAAGCTGACTTGCAATCACCTTCCCTCCTGCCAAGCTACAGAGATTATTTCTAAACCATCAGTAGGAGAGCACTAAGAAGGTTGTTCAAATAATGTCCCATTGCAGGTTCTTCGATAATAAAAATATATTTATCCTGAAATATAAATGACCAGAGCCACACTTAACCTACGTTGATATAATGGAAAAGTTATTCCTAAACATCCAAATTGCTTTGCCACCTTTCCCTGATTGCATTAATGAATCTACCACATGTCTGCCCAGTGAATAATCCCACAGGGTTTATAAACCATCCCCAGCACAGAGCAAACCTATCCTGCTTTTCTTCTACAGTGCTTTGTCCTGCTTTGCTTTGCAATCCATAGGCTGGGAGTCAAAGGCTACAACGAGGAGTCAACCCCTCCAACTGAAAAACCAAGAATGAGAATGATGTATCTGAACACACATGCCACCCTAACCCTTTTGCTAACAGTATTTTATTTTATTTTATTTTTATTTTATTTTATTTTAATTTAATTTCTATGCCGCCCTTCTCCCGAAGGACTCGGGGCAGCTCACAATAAAACATGAATAATATAAAAACATATAAAGAACATATATACAAGTACCCAAAAACGTATACAATATAGACAAAACCTAAGACAAGACAACAATAAGACATAAAACATTAAAAATTTAAATATGTGAAAAGGTTTACATATGTAAATATGTAAAAATATGTATATGGTTTACAAGAAGTCCAGACAGCTCATTTTAGAATAAAAGTAAATAAAATTAAAAATATTGTATGGCTGCAATTTAGAATATAAACAATTGTAATCCAGCATAACAGGTTCTGTTGTCTCCCAAAGAAGTTTTCGGATCGAGCTGATCAATCTCCTAAAAATCAACATGCATTTAGGAACACTGCATTTAAAAACTATGGAAGAGCTAAATCAAACTTAGTCCTCAAATTGGGTAGGAAGAACTGTACATTGAACAAAAATATATGGACTGAAGTATTGAATTTGTCAGTGCAAATTAGGAACATTTGAATTTTCTTTATGTTAATACAAACTTTGCAAAATTCTGAAAGTTCCGCTAACAGAGAAGGAAAGAATCTGAGATTAAAAGAGGAAGAATGAAAGAGGAAGAATGAAACAGGGAGGTGCCACCATTTCTATCAAAACTTTATTATGTTGTTTATAGCAACACCTTGCTGCTGACATAACATTATTTGTGTTTATCACACAGGCCTCAAGTTGAAAGGTTTTTAGGCAAAGAGTTTGCTCTTGGTTTCTTTCTTTCTTTCTTT
Source organism: Grayia smithii (assembly GCA_032468115.1). Taxonomy (NCBI): domain Eukaryota; kingdom Metazoa; phylum Chordata; class Lepidosauria; order Squamata; family Grayiidae; genus Grayia; species Grayia smithii. The sequence continues at coordinate 105,520 of JANHFM010002952.1, forward strand.
CTTTTTTTCTTTTCTTTTTTTTCTTTTTGCAATTTATGACTAGCAGGCAGTGTTCTTTTTAGTCCAGTTTGGTCCAGTTTTAAGCCACATGTCTAGAAACTCGATGTTATCCCAGTATTTCATTTGCTGCTCTGTTGTGCTGGAAGCAGCCTCAGACTTCTCCACAAAACCCAGAAACAAGAAAAAGAAGCTGGATAAAGGAGGTGAGATCTTAGCGTGGATATAACCACCACAATCCTGTGGTGAACTGTAATTTCTCTGCATTTTAGGGCCTGCTGCATTTTCCTAAAGAAAATTACTTTAAAATATGACAAATATTTTTCTCCCATGAACAAGATATGATCTCCCTCTGTCTTCTGCAGACATTGAATAATGCAGGCCTTGATCAAATAGCTGAATATATATATTTCAAAACCAGCAATTAACACTTGATGGGGCTGGATGTTTAGGCTCTCTAATTGCTAGTGTGCTGATCTAATTATAACTTTAAAATTAAAAAAAGCCAACAAATGCCTAGGAGTAATAGGTGAATGATATAGATGTGATTTTAAATAGAGTGATGATTCATTAGTAATGATTGACAAGTGTATCGGTCTGATAATATTTATATTATATGGATTTCTAAGCTTCACCATAATTCACTTGCACTGGAAGCATCTGTGGATATTTGTAGTAGGATAGTTGAGATATTTTCTACTTTAGAATGGTATGTGGTTCAGTCTTTGAGCACCTTCCTTGCTTGCTGCATATATCAATTAAATATCAAGTTAATTAATCAAAAACAAGAGCTGGTTTTCCATCTGTGGTGTATATGGTAGATTCAGCATATGTGTTGACATTCACTTATAGCAATAGCACTTAGAGTTATATACCGTTTCACAATGCTTCACAGCCCTCTCTAAGCAGTTTTACGGAGTCAGCATATTTCCCCCAGCAATCTGGGTCCTCATTTTACTGACCTCGTAAGGATGGAAGGCTGAGTCAATCTTGAGCCTGTCAGGATCGAACTCCTGGCAATGGGCAGAATTAACCTGCAATACTGCATTCTAATTACTGGGATTTCTAACTTTGACAGTAGTTTCTAGTGACTACAGATTAGTTTTTCTTATGGCTATGTTTGAACTCCGTAAGATAAAATATTATTAAAAACCTGCCATGTTATAAGTTTAAAAAGCAAATACTGAGAAACAGATTAAGCCTGAATTGTGTTTGATTCTGAAGAACAATATATAAACAAAGTAACAGGCTAAGATTAGTACTCCTAAAGCAATTTAGACCATGTCTCAAGAAAACTTCAGTTCATAGTTTAAAAACAAGGAACATCCCTGATATTTCCTCCCCTCTCCTCTTATTACCTAAGACCTTAAACTTTCATTGGTAAATTTAGTAATTTCTGCAGCAGTGAATTAATACCAACAAAAAAGCATGAAGGTAGTTCTTGAAATATTTTTAAATGCCTGCTTTTCACACAAGTACTGTGTATGTACTTGCTGACATACTGAAAAGCCAACAGTAGATCTTATACTGTGGATTACTGTGTTGGCAGCATGCCCGTGCTTACAAATTCAATCCAAAAGAATGAAACCTTTCAAGATAATATGCATGGTAGGTTCTCCTTTGATGGATGTAGCTCTTGTTTTTCTAAGTTCTGGAGCTTCCCTATTGCAAGTCTCCCTCCCTCCCTGAAGGGGATGCTATGGTCACCCATAATCAGTTTCCTCCTTCCTTTACTCTCTTGCTTGCAGGAAGACTAGGACAATAAATAGCAGAAGGAAAGGTTTCTGGGAAGGGGTTGAGAAAGAACTAAGCAGCAAGAACCTTCCTCGTTTCTGTTTCCTCCTAAGGTTGGTTGGTTGGTTGGTTGGTTGATTTTAGTTGGTTTCTTTTGACTCTTTAACCAGAACTTGTGGTAAGAAATAATTGAGATAGGTCTGCAAATATTCTATTCTTTGTCAACCCAACCCATTGCACAGAGCTGATCTTGCAGGAAAAATAGAAAGAGGGGATACTATGCATGCTACCTTGAGCTCCTGTACAAAAAAAGGCAGAATATAAATTAAATATTAACTGTGAATGATGATTGCATTGCTGGTTCAAATATATTCTCCAGTTCTAATCCAAAGCCATGCCTAACTATGAATACAATGTTAGGGAACTACTAGACAAGGGGAAAACAAAACTTTCCCCTTTTCCTAGATGTTGTGAATGTGGTTGTGAAATGCTTGAAACATAGTATTTTGAGGCAGATGACATACTTGGAAACCTGTCCTACTGAAAGCAATGGGATATGACTTTGGCCATAGGATCGCAGTCTTTGTTGATTAATGGGTTGCATTTTATGACTCAAAGAAGCCAAGTACTAGGTGGCTTCTCTGTAGCATGGAATAAAAGAAAATGGAAATTGTGTGTGTGTGTGTATGTATGCATACACACACACACACACAAAATATAATTATCCACAAAAGGGGAATGTATTTGCTTTAACTTCCCTATTTTTATGTCTTGTTTTAGGAGTAAACCATAAACAGTATTAAACACAGATAAGTACAGGCATGTGTCAATATAATATTGTTTGTGGTTTACTCCTAAAACAAGACATAAAGATAGAGAAATTAATGTTGTAAAGTAGGACCACTATTAAGTTCCAATTAAACTAATTTATTAGTTATGCCTATACACAAGAAATCTGATCAAATAAGCAATCGGCACTAAATAGGTACTAGATAAGAGTTAATGGAATTCAAGATGGGCTGGGCTTGTGGGAATGTAATAATTCCAGGATGATTCCTCTCTTGACTCCACCCCCATGCTCTGCCTCTCCTTCTCCTACAGTATGTGATCTGAGCTTTAGCTACAATATACCCCAAACCCTTGTTTCTTAATCTGGCAATTAAAAAAAATAATACATGGACTTCTACTCCAAGAATGGGAATTGAAGTCCACATATCTTAAAGTTGCTAAGGTTTTTTTTTTTG
>JANHFM010002952.1:139807-154808 GCA_032468115.1 Grayia smithii
ATGTGATGGGGTTGGCACCATAATGTACTTATGCGGACCAGTCACATGTGTAGAGTAGCAAAATTACAGTTATGAAGAAGCAACGAAAATAATGTTATGGTTGGGGGTCACCACAACATGAGGAACTGTTCTAAGGGTTTGAGTCTTCTGAAGCAATTTACTCCCCTCCCCATTTGTGCTTAATTAAATACAGTTAAAAATATTTTAATCGAAGAAACCCCTAAAACTAATCACACCCCTAAAATTGAGTGTGTTTACATATTTTAGGAGGTAATGCACAAACAGACTTTTATAACACCACGAGGATCCATTCCCTCCCAAAGCTTGGCACATATAATTTTGCAAATTGTTACCTTTGCCATTTTAACATCTGTAACATAGCATTAAAAAGGTTGTACTGCATCACATTCAACAAGTTGCATTTGACTTTTGTCATCACAGGCTGGCAGACATCTTTGGACTCAGCATATTTCTCAGCTTCTCAAGAGAAAAATCTGGTTATTAGCTATGAAACGTCAAGCCTTAAAAACTCTGCTTAAACGATTCTGCTGTTATTTCAATTTAATGTGCATAAATCTCCCAGTTTTGTGCCAGCTAAGGCCTCAGTAAAGACATTATAAACTCTTGCCAGAATTCATTATGCAAATACTGTATAAAAACAATGGGTAGCCAATGCTATGGAAGCACACCAAAATAACATTCTACAAAAGACAGACAGACGCAGACAGGTTGGTATTGAAAACTCACTGTTTTTGGCTTTGAGTTAACTGAAAACATGATTGCTTGCTCTTTCTGTTTCACACACCCCCAAGATTAACCATCATAATTATGCAAATTCAGAACCACTAGTACAGATGACTGGTCAACCAAAAGGAATTTAAAGTGTGTTTAAAAAAAAAAAAAAAGCTCCCAATTAAAAACTTTATCCCTTTCATTAGTCTCTGACTAAGTGAAGTGTTTCTTTCATCACATACCCTTATGAAACAACTCTCATCAAATTTTGAATGGGCTCATCCTCAACGTGTCAAAAACTGAGCTAAGAAAGACATCTGTCCTCAAAGTGCCAATTCCCCATGGCACAATGGGGAGACAGAAAGGACTGGAGTCTGAATGATGAATTGTGTCTTTGAGAAGTGTAAGACAAGGGATGTAAACTAGAAAAAAAGTAAAGCACTAAAATAAAAAAAATAAATAGAAACAAATGCTTCTGCTCCTTCAACGGTTGTTGTTTTTCTTAGACATTATTAATAAATTATTGAGGTACTGAGTTTGCCTGAACTGAGCAACTGAGAGGACATGTATAAGTTTATTGATAAAAACTAATCTTAGGATTCAACATTGTGAGTTGAGAGAAGATATGTAGAATTATAAGTAAATGCAGTAATTGTATGGGTGCATGTTTTATTACTGCTGCGCGACTTTTTTGACCTTTGCCCAAATCAAGTGCAGTTGGCTAATGTGTAGCTGCCTGGATTAAAAAAGACTTTTCTTTTAACCAACACATTAAGGAAAATGTCACTAAGCACTGTACACATCTCATAAAGAGCTATATCAATTTATCATCATAAAAGTAGTATTAGAAATCTGACAATAGTAGTAGTGCAGCATGAGGTAGATTACAATTCTGAAAAGTATGATAGGTGTTTCCTCCCTGGTGTGACAATGGCCTTTAGAGAATTACTTACAGGAATAAAATTGCCTCATTTTGCAACCATGCAATTAAGATCTATGTTTATTAGATGACTGCATTTTTTTTCATCTGCTTCAGTGGTTCGGCCCGGTTCGCGCAATCCAGTAGCGGTGATGATGTGACATCACCGAACCGGTTCTCCGCAGCCGGGAGCTGGGCCCACCTGCCCACATTTTTTCCCCCATACCGTATTTTTCTCCTTTTTATCCAAGCAGCAATCAACTAAAAAGTGTCCAGCAGCTGGGCTTAAGTGCTCTGCGCATGCGCAGAGGGCTTTTTTTTCCCTCTAAGCCGCACTACAGCTGGTAAATACTGTAGCGCGCATGCACAGAGCACCCGTTCGGCACGCATGCGAGCGAATCGAGCATGCGCGTGGCGATCACGCGCAAACCTCGTGCATGAAGAGAACCGGTGGTGAAGGTAAGTAGAACCCACCCCTGGTGACAACCCCTGTTCTTGAAGAAACAGAAACCAATTGAAGATCTCAAACTTGATCTCTTAGATGCATGGAAGAAGCAGATGGCCGGCTGCTAAGCTCCATCCTGAACGTCGCTTTTTGGGGAAAGGTGGGTTACCAGAATATCCATAGATTGAAGCTCTCTGAAGTGTTACAGGACAGTCAATTCGCATAAGAAGACAAAACGAATCAGAATAAGCCATATGATCCCAATGCGTCTCCACCTTGACAACTTGGAAGATGTGTGGACTTCAACTCCCAGAATTCCCCCAGGCAGCTATTCTGGGAACCGAAGTCCACACAACGTAAAAGCTGCTCGGGTTGTGAACATAGCATGTTTTTCAAAATTTAAGCTCTTCCTGGATGGTTGGCTCCAGGTGCTGAAGAGATTTTTTTTTTGAGGCAATCGTAAAAACAGTATCGTTTGATCCAGTGGTGAAATCCATTTTTTTTTTTTACTACCGGTTCTATGGGCGTGGCTTGGTGGTGTGGTGTGGTGTCCCTTGGTGGGCGTGGCTTGGTGGGTGTGGCAGGGGAAGAATACTGCAAAATCTCCATTCCCACCCCACTCCAGGGGGAAGGATACTGCAAAATCCCCGTTCCCTCCCCACTCCTGGGGGAAGGATATTGCAAAAACTCCATTCCCACCCCACTCTGGGGCCAGCCAGAGGTGGTATCTGCCGGTTCTCCGAACTACTTAAAATTTCCAATACCGGTTCTCCAGAACCTGTCAGAACCTGCTGGATTTTACCCCCGGACTAACCCACAAAAATATAACACTGGTTATGTACCTCTCAATCTGAAAATGTGCTACTTTTGTTTTTTTATGCAATTAAAGTAACAAAGTGTGTTGAAGGGAACGGTTTGATTCACAACATGCTGATGGAGATCTAAACAAACTACTTCATTTAGCATTTAGTGTCCCAAGCCAGTTTCTATATTACAAATAATCATCTAAAACAGTGGCCTGCAACCTTTTGGGTACTAGGGACCAGTTCCATGGAGAGAAAGGTTTTTCTGTGGACCGCAGGGGTATGGTTTCGCATGCTGTCTGCATCCCATGGATGAGGCTTCACTTGTTTGAGTGAACCGGTTGCTGGCATGCTGCAGACCCGAGCTAAATTTTATCTGAATAGAAACTAGTTATTTATTACAAGTTAATCGTGCAGTAACACATACAGAGATATTTAGCAACCTGTTTAGTATACTATGTTTTAGAAGAATTACGGTAACAAATAAATAAATAAACATATCTAAATATTTGATCCATAATTTTTTTGATGTTCCAGAAATCATCTTAATAAATGGCATAGTTTAAAGGAACTGTTCTGTTCCTCTAACACTTTCTCTATTCAATCTGAAAATAAAATAAATGCTTGTATTTTATTATATATTATATGTGCCAGTTTGTTGTAGTGAATAAGCTATCAGTCTAGAAACTGGGAGATTGCTTGTTTCCAGTCCCATCCTAGACACAAAGCCAGCTGGCTGACCTTGAGCCAGTCAACTTCTCTCAGCCCTAGGAAGGAGGCAATGGCAAAAAACCACTTCTGAAAAAGTCTAAGGTGGTTTCTGAGAATCCGACACGATTAAATAGAATCAAATAAATATATTTATTATACTATATTTCAAAGACCTGAAGGCGACAGTCCAACAATGGGGCTAAACCTCAGCCTCATGAAACTTACAATATAAAATATTTTTTATTAGCAAAATACAAGTTTTGTAAACAGCAGAAATCAGAAAGCTGAAGTACACCTAAAATGTATCCTTCCCTCCTTGACCTTTACTTTTCAAAAAAAAACCAAGAAATTATTAAAAAATAAAAATGTTTAAATGGTCTCTTCTCATTGCAATACATGATAGGGCTGCTAGGTAGACTTTCTACAAGACATCGTGTAATTTCTTTTATTCCACATTATTGTACAACAGTTACTTTGGTTTCTTCCAGCAGTTTGGAGGCTGGCCAGAAATTCCATTCCCTATTACCATATACTGTAAAGTTGAATAGTTCTAGCCGTTTAATAACTCTCAACTGTTATTTATATATAGCCCAATATATACACTCCTGGCAAATTAATCCAGAAATATCAGAGTTTACTCAGGGGTGGGTTCTACTTACCTTTACTACTGGTTCTAATGGTGCACACTTTTGCGCGTGATCAGTGCGCAGAGCGCACAGAGCACGCGCACTGAACAGGTGCTCCCGTGCATGCGCAGCTTTTGCAGAAAACTCAAAAAAAGCATTCTGAGCATGTGCATGAGCACACTCCACAGAGAGAATGGTAAGTATGGGCGTGTGGGTGGGCCCAGCTCCCGGTCGCATAGAACCAGTTCAGTGATGTCACAGCCTGAACTGGGAGCAACCCACCACTGAGTTTACTTCCTTGTGTGAAGTTACAGACTTTCACATAAGTAGCCATGAAAGCCAGCTGGGTGACCTTGGGTCAGTCATTGTCTCAGTTAGCCCAATTTACCTCACAGGGTTGTAGTTGTGGGGAAAATAGGAGGAAGGTGTCCCGGGTATGTTCACTGCCTTGAGTTACCTTGAGTATTTTCATGTAAAAATAATAAAAGCAGGATAGAAATAAATAATATAAAAATAAGTAAGACTAGAATCTTTATATTTGGAATAAGGAACACTAAATTTAATGGGACTTTTTACCAAATTTGTTGCACATGCATTCAATATATGTATTGTACAACTTGATTTTTTGCATGTTACGTGCGTTTCAAACTCTGAAAAAAATGAAGTACTTCCTATGGATGATCACTGTAAACTAAATACTCTATACAGTAAAAAGTAGTTTTAAAATAATTTTGGATTTCCTCCAGGTCTTCATGTCGCTAATTGCAGATTTCCTTTTTAGCATCAGTTAAAGTTGCAATAAGGCCGATTACTCTGCTAAGTAAAAACATTTAGGTTTGCACAGCACGATTTGCAAGTTGAGGCCCACTTCTTTAACCGCAAGGCCCTTTTAATTATTTCGGACTTTCTCGGATGGAGAGGCGAAAACCTTAAGGGGCAGTTTCAGAAGCATTTTAAGGGGGGGGGGGGAATTGCCCAACGCCTCCCAGATTTTCAGAAGCAACAGAATTTCTTCGACCAGAAGTGACTGCTTTTCCTCCAATAACGTTTATTGATTAATTGCATCGCTCCGCCCTCGATAATCTCGCGTTTCTGCCAGATTTTTTTTGCCAGAATGTCTTTTTATCTTCTTTCTCCTTTCACTTTCTCTCTCTTGGGCCTCCAGCAGTTTCCCGGACTTTCCGCAAATAATCGCTAAATTTCTTTCCCGTTTGTTCAGGCTTCTCGCTCCCGAGTCCTTATTTTGAAGGCGGGGGAGGGGCTGAAAGGAACACCCTTCCCACGACTGGGCGGGGCAGAGAACTGCAGGCTGAGAAGGGCGTCGTTTGCAGTCGCTAAAAACCGGAAAGGTTGTTTCTGCTTCTTATCAGGAAGATCAATGTACAAAATGATGTGTCAGGGTTGAAGGCTGTTGGAATTTATGGTTTCTCTCAATATGGAGGCAGTAATTCCTGATAAGTGCTGGGAGCGGTGTAAAGGCATTCTGCACATGTTTGGGAGCCCCATTTTTTTTTTCTAACTACGCTTTCATATTTAGATGGAATCTGTTTTGACAGCATCTTCTGCATGCATCCAAGCACCCACTGCGTTCTTCTTCATGCGGGAAGTCTGCTGTACTTCGTGTCCCAGGGATTGCCATTTTTTTTTTAATTTACTATTTCACTTGGTGGGAGGGAGCAGGGAAGAGCTCATTCCAGAGAATCTCCCAGAGATTCCCTCTTTTTAAAACTTCGCCTCGGCTATTTTGACCCTTGCCCTTACCGAAGGGGGTCTTCTTAAAAGCGCGCCCTATTTGTGGACCGAACAGCCTTCGGATCACCACCCGGGTAGTTTGCATGTACCAATCCTCTTAGCCGTGCTGCGTGTGGTGTCAAGGTTGGAAGCGTGATTAAAGACTGGGTGCCGGCGAGGTTACCTCTTTATCTGCCTAGGAAGCCCCAGATATGCTTTATGCAATCACCCTTCCAAGGGTGCAATTCAGTTGCCATCGTGCGGAGCAACGAGCTTGGCTATTGCCTTCGGAAAGAAATGGATGGCAACCTAAATTTGGATCGAAAAGCAGCCCGCTCGCCTCCCTTTCAACGGCAGGGTAGGGGAAACGTGGCCCCTATTTCTTGCAAGTCGCGAAGACTAACGTCGCCCTTCTCAACTTAGCTTTTTAGACAACAGGCGACTTTTATTATGCCTAACTCCCCCCCACACCACACCACCACTATACACACACAAGACCCGGAGAGGCAACCCCATTCTCCCCCCTCCCCTTCCAGCAGAGGAGAAAAGCGGCGGCGGCGGCGGCCCAAGCCACGGTGGAGTGAATGCGTTGTCATGGCAACTGGCAGAGGCAGGCGGCAGGCCGGCCCCAGCCCCAGCCGCCTCAGCCTTTCCTCCGCTTTTGCACTGTGTGGGTGAGAGAACTGAGCGCCCGAAAGAGCAGAAGAGCAGCCCGAGTTTGACGAGAGCGGGTGGGGAAAAGGAGGGAAGGGAGGCTGGAAGGAGCGATTTGGACTAGGGCTGGGGGGGCCGAGGATCCCAAGCGGGCCGAAGAGGGGCGCGAAATTGGCTTCGGGATGATGGAGGACGGATTCTCCAGCTACAGCAGCCTCTATGACACTTCTTCGCTTCTGCAGTTCTGTAATGGTAAGGGGAGGAAAGTACACATAGCGAAGCGTGCATGCGCGCCCGGAGGGAGAACCCGAGATCAAGGGCCGCTGGGGTGGTGTACTGGTAGTGGTGGTGGGTGGGCATCGCCCTGAAGTCGAGCGGCCGGGGGGCTTCGGTTTTGTGCCTGGCGATGATGGGCTGACTTGGCAAGTGGGATGGGTGTGCCGGAGAAGCTGGCAAGGAGAACCGCCCCCGCCAAGCTCCCAGCTTTCCTACTTGGAGAAAGGATGGGGCCTTTTCGGGGCTTTCTCTCGGTTGCTCTTTAGTTTTAGGTTAAGGGGAGAACGAACATTGGCTTCGCCATCACGATCTCATTTCTGCCTGACCGAAAGAAACGCTGTGGGGTTTGGTTTCACGAGAAGGCGAGGGAGAGAGCGAGAGCTCTGCCTGCCTGCTTGCCTGCGGAGACTCTCCCACTACAGGGTTGCATTGACGGGTGTCTGATAGAGGATCGTGAAGATTATGGAAAAGAAAGTAAAAAAAACCAACAACCTCACCTTCCGTGTGTACGGAGGGAGGAAAGCAGTTTTTATTCCTGAGTTTAACTTCTAGGAACCGCCCCGCGATTAAATGCTAGCTTGATTGACGTTTCACGGTCTTTAGTTCTAAATAAGCAAGGAAAACATTCACAGTTATAAAGAATGTGTGTGTATCTCTTTGTGAATCGTATTAAAGATGGTCTTTGAAGTTTTATGTAGTTCGGATGGTGAGTTTTGTTCGTTGGCATACTGCACTACATGAAAGATTTATGGTGTCTTGTACAGTTATTTTTTAAAGTAAACAAAAGTCTTGAGATGGAAAATATGTTGCTTTCCAAACTGTGTAGTTTCTGACCTGTTTCTTTGAAAATATATTATACCAAATGGTGTTTGAGATGTAACAAACATTTGGATGTAACAATGCAGCTTGATTTACAGGAAACTTTTGCAATAAACATTTAAGACAGAAGACCCTTCCTGTATTGGACTAATTGGATAATATATTAATATATGGTTTGTTAGTTGAACTTAATAGGATCTTTTAAAAATGGAATTTAAAGAATTTGTAAACTTCTTAATTCAGTATTGACTAACAGGAATTGCATGTGAATTACATACAGTATGTAAAGGTTTTGCTGTTCACTTAGAAAGTATTTGCGATTTAGAGTACGTTTCTTTGCCTGAACAAATTATAATAGATTACAGTGTAGTTCACATATTATTTATATTTGTGTTTGTAAAAGTAAGGACTATATAAAATAGCTTATTTATGTTGGACTTTGTTAGACACTTCCTTATTTTGGCAATGATAGGAAAAACAGAAAATTACTCTTTTAAATCAGCTAAAGGTTGGGATTATTTAAAGCAATTTTTATACTGTGTTGTGGAAATTAAATATTGGGTTTGCATCTCTTTTTCATTGTTTGCATTTCTATTTAGATCTGTATATTTAAAATCAGTAAAGTTAGGATTAGTAAATTATACTTTTGGATAGATAAAACTGTGTATCTATTGCTTTCAATAGAAATTCATCTGTGCCTTTTTCCCTTGTGAATTTAACTTTATTAGGATTTACTTTGAGGGAAAGATGTAAAACTGGACTTTCAGCTTGCTATCTTGGACAGATCAGCTGATAATATAACTTCCGTACTATGAAGTGGCAAGTAGAACTAAGGTTCTATAGAACTTGTTTAAAAGGAAGATTGCTTCTAAGTTATGTTAATACTGTACTTCAGAAGAGTGTTCTAGTTATAGAAATGATGTGAAAGAAATTGAGTGCATATGGATATTTTTTATAATCTAAATAAGGAAACTTTTTTGCAGAACAGTTAGGAAAACCTGGACTCTTCAGATATTGTAGAAGTACAACTTCCACCACCTTTCACTATTGGCCATGTTGGTTAGATAGTTCAATAATATCAGAGAGCACAAATGCCTCTAGATACTGAGCAAGTAAATGGAATGTTTGCATTCTATTCTCTTCAGGGGATTAATTCCACAATCAGGATTCTGCTATAATAAAGATCATGCCTTGCTACCTACTCCTGATGGTCATCTAATGAAGATTCATAAATTGCATAGTGGCTAATGAGAAGTGGGTTTTTTTCAGGTGTTCTGGCCATAAAGTCTTAAGGTTTGTTAGACTTTATTTTGAAGTGCAAATAATTTTGAAGGTAGTATATTTAGAATAAAATCTTCAGAAGTAATGTAGACTTGCAAAATATCTACAAGCTGTTAGCCTGATCCTTCTTAAGAGTACAACCCAAGCACAAAACTTAATTTTGATATTAAAAACTATACAAATCCCACAGCACAGTGGCCATGAAAATAAACAGGATTGGCCCCAACATCATCATCTGGAAACTTCCAGCCAGATAGGATAAAAATCTATGCAAGTCAGACATGAAAAACCACATACTTCTGAAAACATTTTGTTGTCTTAGCTACAATTGGATGGGTTAACATACTGCTTTAAGTCATAAACCACAGTGCTTGGATTCATATAGCTTGCTAAGCCAAATTAGACAAACTGTGTCATGGCATAGACATTGTGAACCAACTTGCTATGGCTTATTCACCAGACCAGGATTATGAAGTAATCACCTAGCAAAACATTTGACGAAGTATTCCATGTCATGCTAATTAGCAAGGTAGTGAAATATTTTCTGGATGCCATAACAAGTATATATATCAGTGGGTGCTTTGTAAACCCATGAATACTCAAAGAGTGATAATCAGTCAATCAATCAAATTAGGGAATAAGTAATAAACAGAGCCAGTTTGCTGTAACGTTTAAGGTATCAGGCTAGAAATTAGGAGACCACAAGTCCTGCCTTAAACAAGAAGCCAGCTGGTTGATAGTCCTCGATTTAACAACATTTCAATTAGTGACCATTTGAAGTTATAACGGCACTGGAAAAAGTGACCGTTTTTCACACTTAACAAATGTTGCAGCATCCCCATGGTCACATGATCAAAATTCAGTCACTTGGCAACTGTCTCATATTTATGACAGTTGCAGTCATGGGGTCATGCCTTTTGCAACTTTCTGACAAGTAAAATCAATGGGGAAGCTAGATTCACTTAACTGTGTTACTAAATTAACAACTGCAGTGATTGATTTAACAACTGGCAAGAAAGGTCATAAAATGGGACAAAATTCACAATTGTCTTGCTTAGCAACAAAAGTTGTGGGCACAATTGTGATCGTAAGTCGAGGACAACCTGTATAAATATCTGTAAGTTAGAAAAACAAAGTTGAGGTCTTTCTGGTGTATCAGTTGCCTGCTGTGTGGCAGAATATTTTCCTAAACTGCTTGATCTTGGATGACTTTAAGGCTCTCCAGGTCTGACCTTGGAAAACTTTAAGGTGCTCGGGGACCAGTTTGGATGTTATTCTGGTAACAATGAGCTTTCCCAGACACTGTTGTCAACTGATTTTCAGGATCCATCTATCCAAACTTCAGCATGTGCACCTGCTTGTCACTCAAATTTATCTTTATTCATAACATCAAATGTCAGAACATACTTTAATAGTAATTTTATTAAAAATTACAATTCCAGCAATAGAAACTCATACAAACTAAAAAAATAAAAGAATAGAAAGAAAATAGAAATGAAAGAAAAATAGTAAATATATAAAAGAAATATAAAGGAATGATTTCCCCTATCACAAATATAAACAGTTTTAGTAACTTATTACTTTCCCTTAAAAAATTACAAATGATCTCTTGTTCTATTCCATCTCTTATCTGTGAGCAAATCTTTAAAACCTCATCATCATCTACTGCAATGCCCTCTTCATGGGGCTGCCCTTGAGGTGTACACGGAGGCTTCAGCTAGTCCAGAATGCGGTCGCACGAGTGGTGATGGGGGTATCACGATACTCCCATGTAACACCACTCTTGCGTGAGCTGCACTGGCTCCTGGTTGTCCTTCGTGTGCGCTTCAAGGTGCTGGTTTTAACCTATAAAGCCCTACATGGCTTAGACCCAGGGTATTTGCAAGACCACCTTCTGCTGCAGGCATCCCCAGCGCTTGGTGCGCTCTCACAGGGTTGGCCTCCTCAGGTGCCCTCAGCCAGATAATGTCGGCTGGCAGTGCCCAGGGGGAGAGTTTTCTCGGTGGGAGCGCCAGCCCTGTGGAATTATCTACCCACGGAACTTCAGACCACCCCAGACTTCGCTCCTTCTGCCGCGACCTGAAGACGTGGCTTTTCCAACAAACAGGCTACGGTTGACCTTTTTTAATTCAATTTTTAATTAGTTTTAAATTTTAAATTATGGATTTTAACTCTGATGTCCCCCCTTTTTAAATGTAATGTCTTGTTGCTTGTCCATGTCTGTTTATGTTTTTATACTTCACTTTATTTATGTTCATGTAAGCCGTCCTGAGTCCTTCGGGAGAAGGGCGGCATAGAATTTATGTTCATGTAAGCCGCCCTGAGTCCTTTGGGAGAAGGGCGGCATAGAAATTAAATTAAAATATTTTTTTTTAAAAAAGAATACAGTTTTATCAATAATATCTTTCACCAACTACTACTCATTCAATGTTTAATCTAGTCAGTGGGTGGTCTGCATGACAGCTTACTTTACCTTCTAATACTTTATCCCCCTGTTCCTACATTCTCATTCTCTAGAAAGAGAAGTCTGACATGCAGGACCTCCAGTAATTTAACAATTACTTTAGCTTCACATGAAACAAACAGGTTACTTGTTAGGTGTGGCAAATGTTGTGTAGGAGAACTTGCTATGGCACCATGAAAAATGATTGCAAATCTCAATATGGAATTTTACAGTATACATTTTGTAGGCTCTAGCTTGTAGCCAGTTTTCTCACCCTGATCATTGAACTACTGAAATCTGTAAAAGGGATGTTGGTCTTACTTGATATGCTCCTTCTCGGTGTGCTGAGAGAGACTTCAAGGAATGGGTTAATGGGTTTCTGCTCTTTAGAGTCTGTCAATCTTTCGTAGCCAGGCCTCCCTTGTATGCTTCCCAGTTTTGACGAAGGCGTAATGATTGACTTGATGTGTTTTCTGATCTGACTTGGTCACTCCTGGACTCTGGACCAGATGGTCTCCAGGGTGGGGTTGGATTCTCTCTCAGCACACTGAGAAGGAGCATATCAGATAAAACCAATGCCCCTTCTCAGTGTCCTGAGGAGAATCCAAGGAATGGGACATACCAAAGCTGGCTTGTCCTAAAGATGAGCAACAGTCTGGTCCAGAGTTCCCGAGCCTGTGTACACCTTCTGGAGAACTCGTCTGTGAAGGCCGCTTCAGCCGAAGCGAAGGCATCCAGCTTGTAATGCCGTATAAACAGTGATGGGGAGGACTATATTGCTGCTCTGCATATCTCCTCAATGGAAGTCTGTGTGGCTCACGCCACTGTAGTGGCTGCGCTTCTAGTGGAGTGGGCTGTCAATTACCATGGTACTTGCAGGACCACCTCCTGCCACTAGCTTCCTCCAGCGCCCGGTGCATTCCCTTAGAGTCGGCCTCCTCAGGGTGCCATCAGCCATACAATGTCGGCTGGTGGCCCCCAGGGGGAGAGCTTTCTCTGTTGGAGCGCTGACCTTGTGGAACGATTTACCCGTAGAGCTCCAGACAGCCCCCGACCTCCGCTCCTTCCATCGTGACTTAAAGACGTGGTTGTTCCAGCAAGTGGGCTATGGCTGACTGTTTTTATTGTTTTTACATACTGTTAATTTTACTCTTTTTATTGCTTTACCCCTTTTTAAATTTATATGTTTGTTATGATTATGTTTTTTTATATGCTTTTGTTACTGTTTTTATGATTGTGAGCCGCCCTGAGTCCCTCGGGAGAAGGGCGGCATAGAAATCTAATAAATACTAAATACTAATACTAATGGGAGAGCCTGAAGCTCGTATGATTTGGCAATGCATGCCCATATCCACCGGCCTATAGTGGATGGTATGACCTTATTACCCAATGTGGAGGTTTGAAAGGATACAAAGAGGGACTCTGATTTATGGAAGGAGGCTGTCCTCTTACTATAGATGCAGAGACCCCACTTAGCATCCAAGATGTGCCATCTTTTATCTAGGGCACAGGTTGGGCCGGGCAGAAGTCTAGTAAAATTAGTTCCTGTGCCCTATGAAATAAGGAATTAACCTTGGGAAGGAACAAAGGATTTAATCGCAGAACCACTCTGTTAGGATGAAAGACACACAGGTCCTCCCTTATTGAGGGGGCCATCAATTCAGAGATGCGTCTCACCGAAGTGATGGCCAGAAGGAAGGCTACCTTGCAGGTGAGGTAGCGAAGGCTGGCAGAGTGCAAAACCTCAAAAGGCGCAGAGGAGAGGGCCCGGAGAATCTTAGGCAGTTCCCAGGTATCTGTGTACAGCTGGAGGTTTTAAATTAGTTGGGCCTCTGATGAAGCTGTGCACAATGGGGTGTTGTGGTCTCCACAAGATAACACAGAGGACAAGGCTGCGACCTGTCTGTGTATCATATTGGGTGAAAGGCCCTTGTCCAACCCATCCTGCAGGAAGTCCAAGATCTGGGCTACCTATACTGAGAGAGAGCCAATAGGAGCATTAGGCGCAGAAGATTTTCCAGGCAGAGTCATAGATCCAGTTGGTAGATGGCCTCCTAGAGGCCTGAATGGTCTGTATACTCAGCTAGAGTAGTTGTCCAGCCTCAGAGCTGTCCACTCAAATGCCAGTCAGTCAGTTGGAGCCACTGTGGTTCTGGATGGAGGAGAGCTCCCTGACTGAGGGTGATTCTCTCTGAAGGAACCCTCCAGGGCCTGGACACTGATAGGTTGACCAGATCGGCAAACCATGGCCTTCTAGGCCAGTGGGAAGCCAGGAGCAGGGTCTCTGCTCTCTCCACCAGCACCTTCCTGAGGTGCATTGACCCCTTCTGTCCCTGGTCTTGCAAACCTGATATAAAACCTGGGTAATTGGCTGTTTGACGGGGTGGTCCAGGATCGGAGAACTGAACCTTTTGGACAGCTCCTTGAAGAAGCCAGGATATAGGCACCACTTTGAGTGGTCAACTGACTGGTCGACTGTGATCTGGCTGAGCCAGGCCACCTGTATTTTGGCTATTCCCAAAATATGCTCCGCTCTCAGGGATAGGAGATGTTGCCATGGAAGACTCCATTTTGTGGATTCGACCCTTAGAAGAAGGCAGACTTGTTCCAGGTAGGAACACTGCTGCCATGGCTGATTGAGTGCCGCCAACAAGTATGCACCAGAGACTGGGCAGTGACTCCAGTCCCCTCCACAGATTGCAGAAAGTTGTAAGGTACCTCGGCTCTGTCAAGTATCTGAATTCTGATCACATGATCGCGGGGATGCTACAAAGGTTGTAACTATGAAAAATAGTCATAAGACACTTTTTTCAGTGCTGTTGTAACTGAACGGTAACTAAATGAACTGTTGCAAGTCAAGGACTACCTACTTAGATACACATGCACTTACTCTATCTTGCTTTTTCTAGCTATTTAAAAGCATTTTGCAGAATTATTTTACATGCTTTGCATTCCATTTCAGAAAGGAAACACATATGTACCTTACACATATGCAAAATATACATCTGAGATTAAATTTGGCACTGTCCCTAATGAAGAATCAAATGCAAAAGAGGAATTAAAGCTACACACTTGCCAGGATAGCTTTTACATTTGCGTTACAGAATAAATAAGTCTAACATACAGGTGCACTGTTACAGTAAAACAAAGTTAAAACTGGAAGACAAAGATAGCTGCATCAGACAGGTTCAGTTTAAGGCTTGAGTTTGATGTGAGAGAAAAACACCTGCATATCTAGGATTGCTGCCAAATGAATTTATGATCTGTATAATCTACTTCATTTCTGCCATCAAAGTGCAACAAGTTCCACTCCTCTGCTTGCAACAAAATGGCCTTATGCCACCAGACTTGAAATTCTGGGCTTAGAAAACTTAGAACTACACTGCCGTCTACCTGTCAATGTAGGACTTCAGCTTCAACTGCAGCAATACACGAGCACGCAATAGATACAAACTTAAAGTGAACCGCTCCAAACTCGATTGCAGAAAATAGAATAGAATAGAATAGAATAGAATAGAATAGAATAGAATAGAATAGAATAGAATAGAATTCTTTATTGGC
>JANHFM010002953.1:23755-33796 GCA_032468115.1 Grayia smithii
ATGTTTGTGTGTATATATATATATATATATATATATATATATATATATATATATATGTGTGTATATATATATATACACACACACACGTACTTATATACACACACACACACACACACACACATATATAAACTGACTAGGTGGCTCAGTGACTAAGACACTGAGCTTATCAATCAGAAAGATTGGCAGTTCGGCGATTCAAATCCCTAGTACAGGTCTCTAGTACAGCTCCCCTAGCAGGGGGTTAGATTAGATGACCTCCAAGGTCCATTCCAACTTTTACTGTTATTGTTTATCTCTTGGAACCCCATAACCAGGATATGCCCATCTGCCATCTTGGAAGACTGGTGCAGAGTTTTCTTCCTTCAAAAACTTGGTTCATACTTCGGATAAGCTTTCGTATGCTTAACTTTACAGGTAGTCCTCGATTTAACAGATTACAAGAAAACTATACAAATACATCCTTGTAATCACCTGGGGTTAAGCAGAAATCCAAGGAATGATAATGATGATATCATCTACAGATCATATGCTTAAAGCATATAGGTAGTCCTCGCCTTACAACAGTTCATTTAGTGACCGTTCAAAGTTACAGTGTCACTGAAAAAAGTGACTTATGACAGTTTTTTCACATATAGGACCATTGCAGCATTCCCAATAATCATATGATCAAAATTTGGATGCTTGGCAACTGGTTCGTATTTATGACAGTTGCAGTGTCCTGGGGTCATGTGATCGTCTTTTGTGACCTTCTCACAAGTAAAGTCAATGGGGAATCCAGATTCACTTAACAGCTTTACTAACTTAACAGCTGCAATGATTCCCTTAACAACTGTGGTAAGAGAAGTCATTAAAATGGGGCTTAACATAAATTTTGAGCTCAATTGCAGTTGTAAGTCAAGGACTATCTGTAGTTTACTGAATGTTTGGAATGACTTGATCTTGTATAACATACTTAGCTATAGATCCTGTTTTGCAAACAAATATTGTAAAGCAATGTGTCTCAGCAGCTCTGTGATTTGACAGCCCTGCAGTTTGGCTGAGCAGCCACTGGGGGAAAAAACTCTGTAAGAAGGAACTCCTCTTCTATTCCATTTGTGACTTACAAGTTTTTTCTCCCTGTTTAAGATGAGGTTTGTTTAGTCTACCCAAGCAGGCCCTTGAGTACTTCAGCCTCAAACACTTTGATGGGTTTGTAAAAGCAGCTCAAACATGTATTGGAATGTGTGGGCCATACTCTTATATCCAGGAAACAGAATGTATTTATAATCAA
The DNA here is from genome assembly GCA_032468115.1 of Grayia smithii. Classification (NCBI taxonomy): domain Eukaryota; kingdom Metazoa; phylum Chordata; class Lepidosauria; order Squamata; family Grayiidae; genus Grayia; species Grayia smithii. The sequence goes on from JANHFM010002953.1 coordinate 25,026, forward strand.
GTGAAAAGGAAATATAGGATCATAAAATTATAATTATGAATTATAAAAAGACAATGTTTAAAAGGACCCAGCTGCTATGCTTCACCAACTAAATCTACTGCCTAAATGTCAAATCATAACTTCAACTACTTCTAGCTACTCCAACTTCCTTTAGAAGCCTAACCACAGGGACAACATTGAAACTATTCTTATGTACCTACATATAATCCTTGCTTAACTATGGCAATTGGGACCAGAATTTCTGTGGCTAAGTGTGTGGTCATAAAGTGACTGAATATTAAATAAGGATCTCAAATGACCACAACTTTTGACTTTTTCCAGCTTCCCATTTTGCTTATGAGAAGCTGACAAGGAAGTTGCAAATCATGATCACATGACCACAGTAACTAATGAGTGGTCATTACCCAAATACCTCCCTCTACTTGCATCTTGTGCTTGGTAAATATTTTACCAATTTACCATATTAAAACCAGTATCCCCAAACTCCTCAAATCATCCACCTCTTCGTGAAATTTCAGATTGTTTATCAACCTCTAAAATTTATTATTAATGAAAACTACTGCTTTTTAACTAATAATACTTTGAACAATAATCATAACAATGATAATCCCATTGACCCTTGAGAGTAGATAGTGACCTCCATGGGGAACATTCCTTAAAACATGTATTAATATGTAGTTAAATTATTCCATAATACCTTGAAATTTGGTTCCATTGTCTTACTTTTGTGACACTGTAATTCTCTCCTAGAGTCTGTGGAAAGCCGGGCTTCACTTCATCCCATATTGGCATTGGTTCCAGATTGCTGGAATGCCTCGTTTCTAGAATTCATTACAATTCCAGTTCTGTTCACTGATTTGACCTTGCCTGGTTCATAATACTGGAAAAGTGACTTTGGTCTCATTTTTGTTTACCTCTGAAAACCCCACAAGCAGAATATGAAAGTAGTAGTTTTTCTTAGTTACACTTCCCCAGTAAAAAATACCCAGGAATTTGTGTATTCTTAATACTTTCAGTTAAGATAGAGCCATTGTAACTTGTAGTTTACTGACTGTAAACTACAGCTAATCTGTAAGCCCCAGTATTTTAAAGTAGAGCTTTTTTTGTAAGTAGATATACATTGAGCTTGTATTATCTGGCCTTCAATATAGACTCAGATAATATGAATATTTTGCTATCATGCTTTGCTCTTGAAATATAGTATAGCTGAGTTTTGATTGCATTTATAATTTTGCTCTGTTTTATTGAAATATCAAATGTCTTCTTTCGATAGATGCTTTCTTAATCCAGGCCTCTACTACTCTGGAAAACCTCGCAGAATTTTCAGAAGAATCTGGGGACAACTATATATACTCTAGACTTCTACAACTTTATACACAGGTATTATGAATTAAACAATTTTCATCACATTTGTGAATATGGTTCATTGAAATCAAAACATGTTTACTTGATAATGGAAGTTAGGGAGACATTCAAAACAAAATATGAAAGGAATATTGAGCCAATTGATTGAATTATCTTCCCGGTTGTTTTTGAATTAGACTAGAGCTAAAATTAATGGCACTGGGAATAAAAATCAGGATTGTATGTTTAAATAAGATTAAATCAGACCAAAACTAGTTATTAAAACACTGAAAGTGAACTGGATGATTTAGGATTGTACATGCATACTGAGATCTTCATTGATTAAAACTGTTTTCAGTACATTTTTTCACTTGTGGCTACGTAGATGACACATTTTGCAAATAACATATTGTTCTAAACAGGTTATTAAAACTGGTAAATGCTCATAGAAGTTTTTAAAGCTGCATAAGTTGTGCTTCTTTGTGCATCTAACTCCCCAACTTGGCAACTTTTCAGATATGTGGACTTCAACTCCCAGAATTCCCCAGCCAGCTCCCAAACACAACAAACCCTCTGTAGTTAAATCAATGATTCCTTTATTAGGAGCTCAGCAGCCCCAGCAAAAAATCTGTCCCTCCCTCCGTCTGTCTCCGTCTGTCTCTGTCTGTCTCTGTCTCTCTCTCTCTCTCTCTCACACACACACACACACACACACACACACACAGAGCAGGCTAACAAGTCTGTCCATCAGGGAGATGAATAGTTGTCTGTCACACCTATTCATCTCTGCCCTCTGCCTTTTATCCCCAGAGCTAGGGTGGGGCTTCACTAGCAGCGGTGGCTCTTCTGTCCCAAGGATCAGCCCATTGATTTCCACTGCTCTCCTGTTCTCTGCCTTGTGCACATCCGTGTGTCAGGCACTGGACCCAGCTGTTCCTCCTCTTCCTCATCAGCCATCTCCAGACCTGGGGGGCTGTTGACTCTCCATCTGAGGGCTGATGGACAACCTAGGTTTCGCCTCTGTCTCTATTTCTGACAGCTCCATTCCCTCTTCCCACTGGGAGCTCTCAGGTTGCCTTGACTTCCACGCCGCCTCCTTATCTGATTCGGCTGCTGGCAGGCCACAACAATATGGATCATATGTCTGCTCAGGGCCACATATGGACTTTACTGCTCCAAAAGGTCTGTTTTTCCCCATCCATTTGTTGGCATGCATTGCCTAGCACAACTCTCAAGAAGCCAAATACCATGCCAGCCCAAAATGTTGTGCAATCTATCGTTAGTTCTTTTTCTGTTCTTAGTTTTGCTAGAGGTGCCTTCCCCAAGAGTGTTCCAGGTGATCTCAGTGGAATGATTTGGAGCACAGGAGTCTGGCTAATGGGCTTTTCTGCTTGGAAAACAGTGGTTTCTTCTTGTGATCTGCAAAAAAATAGTAATAATTATTTCCAGTTGCAAAGCTGTGAACCCTTTAGTAAATCGAATTCAGTTCAAACGGATAACCCAATTTTGCACAGTTTTTAAAATAGCTGCCCTACTAATAAGGGAAAGTACCACCATTGAAATGCAAAGAAAAATTAACTTAAAATCCACCTTTAACTTAATGCAGCGATATTTCTTGGCCAAGTTAGGAAGGCCTAAGCAGACTGCATCTAACAAAACCTAAACTCTTCCATCTCTTTAAAGGCGCTATTAGATGTCACGTATTTTGAAGAAAACCAACTTGTTGATGAAGAGTTTCCAGAAGAATCCTCTCTGCAGAAAGTCGAGGAACTAATTGGTGCACTTTCTGAACCAGAAAACCTGATCAATGAAAGTGGTATTTTCCAAGAAGTAAGTATTAAGTCAGCCATAATCACTCAAATAGATTTTTTGTTCAAGAACATGATCAACATTGATGATCAACATTGAATAAAACCCTTCCATTATCAAAAAACTTGCTCATCTTTCATTCCTGCACTTTTTATTGTATATTTTACAGCAATCATACCCAGCAGTGTGTTTCTCTGTCAGATCAGTATAAGCTAGCTTAATGTCTGATTGGCTTTTGTGTGCCACTTAACTTTTTTAAATTTTATCAAGTAGAAAATACCAGATATTTGGAAAGTATGCTGATCCCTATTTTATAGGAATTCGCTCTACCTACATGTTTGAAGCATCTGTTCTTCCCTTTTATATGAAGCTCAAGTTTTTTCACTGATGGGCATCTTTTCCTAGCCCCTTGAAGTACTTGGAATTGAGTTGCTGGAATGCCTTTATTGGAGAAGAGGAGCTTTGATCTACATGTTTTGCCACACAGTTAAAGGAAGAAAGGAATGGCTGAGGAAGGAGACTGACTTACTTAAAAAGGTACATTTTCCCATTCCATCACAATAAAAATACTGCCCCCTCCTGCAAGAATAATGCCTATTTTTCAAAATAAGTTCCAGATCCATTTACATAGACAAGATAGCAATTGAAATTTGGACTATGAAAAATTGACAATTCTTTAAATATTTTTCTAGTACAAATAAAAGGCAGTGAATCAAAATGTATGGCTTAGCATAGATTGAATTTCCCCTCTTTTTCCCTTAAACCAGTGTTTCTCAACCTTAGCCACTTTAAGATGGGTGGACTCAAAACTCCCAGAATTCCCTATGCAGGATGGGGAATTTGGGGAGTTGAAGTCCACCTATCTTAAAATGCTCAAGATTGAGAATGCTGCTTTGTAGTATAGACCTGATCATGACTGAAGTAGAAATACTGTGTGTTCCTCAGATATATGGATTTCAACTCCCAGACTTCTCTAGCCAGCATTCTCCCATTGCAGAGAATTCTAGGAATTGAAAGTTCACACATCTGAAGGATACTCAGGTCAAGGAAAGTGCCATAGTTTTTGAAGACAGTGATCTCTCTCAGAAACTGCTTCCTGTATTTACTTTATTCTTAGAGTAAACAAAGATGTGTTTTGGTATGAACTTTTAAGTTCTTTATAGAGGAATTCAGCCTGATTTTTAGTAAAAGTAGAGTACCAGAAAATGTCAAATGAGATCATATAAAATTACAAAAGTTAAAATCATATTTATTTATTAGATTTTTATCCCATCTATTACAAGTAATTTAAGGTGGCAAACATGATGATACTAGTGGCTTAAATTCCAACTCAAGCCTGATCAAACAAGTCCTTATTGCTAAAACCAAGCAAGATTTGGCATCAGCTGTAAATAGCACAGAGAACATTACATGTGCAGGACACCTGTATGAAAAAAACCAGCCTCTTGTAAGACAAATACTTGCCCTAGGCTTAGTTATGTATTGATAGCATCCATCAGTACTTATTTACAGAGAGTCTTATTTTTGAGTCTGCTGATAAATAGAAAGTAAATAATATAACTTTTACAGCATGAAATTTGTTTGTGTGTTTTGTGAAGACTATGTATTGAAAAGGCTACCGTAAATTCCATTTATTTTTCACTTCAGTTCCTCAAGGAAGGAATCCATTACTTGATAAAGATGCTTGATTTTAGATGTTCTGACAACCCAAATGAGGAATTTGTAGTTCAAGATACAGGCACAGCTATATTGGTCAATGGAGGTAAGTTCCAGATTAATGCTTTTTAGTAAAAAGGACTCTCAGCTGCACATTGAAATAAAGGCACGTTTTAGAGAAAGCTGCTAAATCTTGCAAGTTGGAAACATTTATTTGCACATTATTTTCAGATGCTTTAGGTCTCATTTTATCTTATATCATCCATGTAAAACCGGGAACTAGGGAATTCTGTAATAATTATTGCTTAATATAATTATTACTTCATTCAGGATCCACCCTAATTCTACCCTTTAATTCCCCCACTCCAAAACTCCTCATCTTTTCACAGCCTTCTTTAGCGTAAAGCTTTCTTCGTGGTTTTTGATGAAAGTTTTCAGTTTTATGCAAAAAAGGGATTTTTGCCAACCACATAAAAGGAATATAAGGAAAAATATAATTTAAATGATTTAATTAGGCTGGTTGATTTCTATGCTGCAGTCTTCTCGGCTGCACCTCACTGCTATGACATCGTGCTTTATGACTGCATGTAGTGATGGAGATCCTGTTCCCAATTGCTGTCATAACTCGAGGACTACCTGTAGAATGAATACACCTTTCAGTCTCTTACATGTCACTCTTACATTCATTATAACATCATAAAGGTAAAGGTTCCCCTTGTACATATGTGCTAGTCGTTCCTGATACTAGGGGACAGTGCTCATCTCTGTTTCAAAGCTGAAGAGCCAGCGCTGTCCAAAGACGTCTCCAATGGTCATGTGGCTGGCATGACTAAACACTAAGGGTGCACGGAACATTGCTACCTTTCCATCAAAGGTGGTCCCTATTTTTCTACTTGCATTTTTTACGTGCTTTCAAACTGCTAGTTTGGCAGAAGCTGGGACAAGTAATGAGAGCTCACCCCGTTATGCAGCACTAGGGATTCGAACCGCTGAACTGCCAACCTTTCGATTGACAAACTCAGCGTCTTAGCCACTGAGCCACTGCATCCTTTGCATAAAGTTAAATCCAGATTGTCTGGTTGCATTGTCTCAAACACAGTTGATTTTCAATGTATTATTAAATATTATTATTTTATAATAATTAATCAACAATATAAAAATAGAAATTATTGAGAACCAGTTTGGTCCAGTGGCTAAGGCACCAGGCTAGAAGCAAGGAGACTTTAAATTCTAGTCTTGCTTTACACATGAAAACTGGCTGGGTAACTTTGAGCTAATCATTCTACCAGCCCAACTTACCTCACAGGGTTATTGTGGAAGGACTATTATGTACATGAACCACTTTGAGTTATTTATAAAAAATAACAAAAAGGGATATAAATAATGAATTACTTTAATACTTATTTGATCCCCAAGAGCATTTATTACATGTTAAATTGTAAAATCATAGCAGAAAATAGTTATTACTGTTCCTACAATTTTGCCACGTTAGAGTTCTTTTTTGTAAGCTTATTGCATATTTATTGTTATTTCCTATTTCCTTCCTGGATCCCTGTGGACAAAGGACCTCTGTAGCAGTGGGCTGGAAATATGTAGAAGAGCTAGAATCACATGTAAAAGCTTGGATGTCATTAACTTAGGGAACCCAAAGTATTCAGCACTGAATCTGAGTGCCACTCACATCCATAGTAGAACCACTCCTGTCCCTTTGTTAGAAATAGTTAAATACACGTATGACTTCATAGAACAGTATACTTTATTAACATGTGGGCGGAACTGCTAAGCTGGTAGAGAATGCTGAGCCTATGTTTGCAGCAAAAGACCATGGGGTAGCCGAAGACATAATACCTAGGTGAGAAGGCAGGACATTACTGAAAAACATTTAATATACTAAATGTGAAATTTATCCTACCTTCTGTGCCATCTGTCTAATAAGGACCCGTCCCCAGTAGGGATGTTTGGATTGGTGTAAATCTGATCTGCCCTATTGCCTGCTTTGTAGGGCAAACTTCAGGGTGGCAGATTTATGTTTGAATTTTTAATAAAACACCTGAACATAAATTTTCTGGTCTGCTTAAGGGCAGAAAAGGATTTTTTTTTAAAAAAAACAATAATTGCAGAGATAGCAAATCAAAGGGTGTGTGTTTTTCATCAGTTATTTACAACACCATTGGGAAGGTTTTGCCATTTCAATTGTCCTATAATACTGGCCTTGACCTAGCCCTGCCATTCTCTTCCGTCTACCACTACTACCTTCTTCCTTAAACTGACACAGTCCCATTACAATACCATGTTACATAAAATACACTAGCTGAGCTTAGATATTCCTTCATAGTTTCTCCTATGCAGGTGATATTGGCGTAAGAGAAGGATGTTTGATTTGATTGTAAGAGAAAAGGATGTGTATTCAAGAAATTACTGGTATTTTTCATAACATCATCTAGCAAACATAGGAAATCCACCTAGTTAGAAAAACTAGTATTTTTCCTGAGCATCTGTTATGTCCATATATGGAATGCATTTGCATGCCCACTGCTGATTGGCTAATCAGCCGGCGGGAAAATTGAATCACTGTCATTGGGCCACTAGGCTGCCGGAGCTCTATATAAGCAGAGCTCCCGCCCTCCAGCCGCTTGTTCTTTTCCTGAAGCAGCTTTAATAAAGTGCTGAAACGGACCTTGCTGTCACGTCTTCTTTATACCTGCGCCAATCTAACAGCATCTTCTTAAAAATGTCTGCCTTGGGATGTATTTGTGTGTGAAGAGATCTCCCCAGATCTTTTGTATCATGACTCAACTGTAGGGAATTGTGATAGTAAGGGATTAAACTATTGATTTCTTCTTTTTTCTTCTCGTATCAAGAATCTAAATATACAAGGCTGGGTTGATATACCACACTAAGCCAGGATGTGGCCTGTTGTGGGAGGAATGTTGTGTGGCAGGCCATTCACTGTGGCCTGTCATTCATGGTCAGCTTCATGTGCAAACTCAGACATCTGTAATTTATTCAATATACTGCGGTCAAGCAAACAAGTCTATCCAAGTCTCTACTATATTCCTTTAGCTAAATCAGAATTTTATCCTTAAATGGGAAGAAGGGAAAAAAAGAGCCCAGGAAGCCATTATTTTTATTCTAATGAAACATTTACAGTGCCCTCAGAAAACATATTCTCATTAAATTAGATCAAGGGAAAATTGGTGTCAGGCCATGAAATGCAACTGAGCTTCCTTAACCGAAGCAGCAATTAGCTCCAGCTGGGCAGTGAATGAGTTTTGGGTCATCCAGTGACTGAATGACGGCTCTGACTGCTTATTAGGCTTCGAGGGAGCTATTTCATAAGAAAACTGCCTTTTTGAACATGAGTGAGATGAACATATATTTTAGGTGGGCCGATGGGGTAAATCCAATTCATTTTATTGACTGCTTTTCATCATATATTTTGACCCTGTTTTTTAAAAAAATCTCAGGTAGTTAATTTATGTAGATAAAGAGAAAAAATGGTTGCTAGGGAGGTAACCTCTTATAAACATGAATGAGGAAGATTTTTTTTGGTAATTAAGAACACGCCACACATTCACAGTAATATAGGTATCTCCATAAATCCTCCTGATTCTTTATAGCTTTTCCTTTAAGGCCAAAAAGGGAGATTGCCGACACTGCAGAGATCCTTGTTGAAGGGAAGACAAGATGCAACCAGACATCAACCTTCATGTAACTGAATTATTAGAGCTATGCAGACCCTGCTGCTGGTGTTCTGACCTAGGCTTCCTGAGTCAGTAAAACACACGAGTTGTCCCAAAAACCTTTTTTATTGCAGCAACTGTGAATTCTGTTCATTCACAGATGAGTCCCAAATAGTTGTAACGAGTCCTTTGAGATAAGACTGATAATCACCCACCTTTATCTCCCTTGACACGCTGCCAAAGACCTAATTGGCAAAGCCACACAGAGTCCAGAATCAA
>JANHFM010002953.1:67258-78110 GCA_032468115.1 Grayia smithii
CGTTCTGTGCGCCTTTGGCATTTAGTCATGCCGGCCACATGACCACGGAGACGTCTTTGGACAGCGCTGGCTCTTCACCTTTGAAACGGAGATGAGCACTGCCCCCTAGAGTCAGGAACGACTAGCACATATGTGTGAGGGGAACTTTTACCTTTACCTTATCTAGGCCCATTACAGCAAGGGTCCAGGGCCGGACCTTGAGTTGTTCGGAACCAGGCCGTGGAAGTGGCAGGCAAGTGTGTTTGCATGCCCACTTGTATGTACAGAGGGAGTGTATACATGTACGTTCCATTTACATGAGCCTCAGGTGTGCATGCTTGCCCACTGCTCATGGGGAATCATCCTCTTTCCTGCCCCATCTATCTGCAACAGCAGACAGGCTAGGGAACTCTGCATTAGAGAAATGGCAGAGAAAAGCCACACCAAATATAGAATAAGCTGCAGTGATTCCAAAATGATGACACATGGACTATATTACCATCACCCAAAGGATGAAATTAAAAACTTGAGTCACAGTTTTTGATGCAAGTACCAGAAGGGTCCATAGAGTATGGTTAAAAAAAAAAAGAAGTCAAGATGGTGGCCAAAGTGGATCCTGGGTGCTGCGCTGCAATGGAGAAATGGGAAACGAAGCTGCCGGCACGAGGGAAGGAGGAGGAGCAGGGAGAAGAAAGAGGGAAAGAGGCCTTTTCCTTCCCTTGCTCTGGCTGCTCCGTTGCCCATTTCTCCATTGCAGTGCAGCCCAGCGCAGCACCCACTTTTCCACCCACCCACCAGCACCCAGGATCCACTTTGATAGTTGGGAGCGGGGGGGGGATGTAATTTAACAACCAGTTCACTCGAACTGATGTGAACTTGCTGAATCCCACCTCTGCACACATCTCATTTTGGCTCGTTTGACCACACCTTAAGGATACCCCTGACAACTACATAAACTGTTTTATCTTCTGACTGCAGAAAAAGATCCAGTGGCCTGGATCTATCATAACCTATGTGTTGACATTCCAAAATGATGATACATATATTATACTGTCATCACCCAAAGGATGAAATTCAAAACTTAAGTCACAGTGTTTGATGCAAGTACCATCCATGATCACTTAAGCCCACTAGTTTACATTTGAGAAATAGTTGTTGTGTTATAGATGATCACATGCCACCATTTTACCAGAGTCCTGATGGGATGTCCAGAACATTCCAAGTGTGGTATCTGCTTCGAAGTATCAGCTATCAATAAGAATCTTTCCCCACCCTGTAGGACTTTAATTTCCTCTCCAATCTCTGACTTTTCTTTCAAAAACCCATTGTAATAACTTGGTAATTACTCTTCAAAATAATCTATCTTGTTAGCGGAGACATTTGAAAACCCAGTTGGGGAGTGTATGTCAATGTGTGTGAGGGAATGAAATGTGTGCAAGAAGGGTGTGAGTAAATGGAATGAGCCTCTACATGGGTGAAAGTCATCAGCTCCAATGGGGATCTCATTGTGGCCACAGCTCCTCTGGAACATTACTAAGTGAAAAGAGAAGTGTTTACATTGTGTCATAGTTCTTCCCCACAAATTGTAGAAAAAAAATCGTTTGCAGGTGTTAGGCTGGTCATGTTAATCCTAATCCTAATCTAATTCTCAGACTCACTATTTTTAAACACAGCCTGACTCACTTTATAAGAACATTGTGATCTTCCACAATTTACCAAAATTTAATGCATCTTTATCTCTGAAACATCTCCCCCTCTTCCTTACAAGATATTTAAGATATCAGCTGGGTGACAGGCTGTTTCAGGACAAGTAGTCCTCAATTTACAACCATTCAAAAAAGTGCCTTATGACCATTTTTCCACATATAAGTTCATTGCAGCATCCTATGGATCATGTGATCAAAATTTGGACGCTAAACAACTGGTTCATATTTATGACGGTTGCAGAGTCCCAAAGTTAGGTGATCACCTTTTGCAACTTTCTAACAAGCAAAGTCAATGGGAAAGCCAGATTTACTTAACAGTCAGGTTACTAACTGAACAACTGCAGTGATTCATTAACAACTGTAGCAAGAAATGTTAACTGTCTTGCTTAGCAATGGAAATGTTGGGCTCAAATGTGGTCATAAGTCAAAGACTACCTGTATTGCAATGACCCCCACATTATGGAATACCCTCCGCTGAGAAATAACTGCAGTTTCATATTTCCCTGTAATTCTCAAGTCTGTGAAGCCTTTTTTGTTCTACATGTTTCTGACCGATAATAGGCAAACATGTTGGTTAGGAATTATTGTTGTTGCTGCTGTTATATTTTGTTGATTTTCATTTTTTTAAAATTGTACATAACCCAGAATCTCAATGGACTGGAGATTTCTCTCCCTCTTCTCCCCTACTCCTTTCCTTATCAAATAAATAAACTCCTGGTTCTTTGCTAAAATTAGAAGAGAGAAAGAGAACTGAGATATAAATACTTACATATGACTGCAGCTTGGTACTTTGTTTAACACACACACACACACACACACACACACAGAGAGAGAGAGAGAGAGAGAGAGAGAGAGAGAGAAACATATACACTGGTAAGATTTACTTAACAGCTAAATAGTTTTAGTCAACAGTTTTAATTTGCTAGGAATGTAAATTCAAATATCCTTCACCTTTATGATACAGACAAAATACATTGTTCCACTGATGTAAGCAGTCTAGCATAATGTAAAAGAAAACCCTTGAGATGATTTGTGCAGACTTTTTGTAACGTCAGCATTACAAAAATAGTCACTTCTTTTCAGAGTTCAGGGTAGCTTTTCTAAGGCTACTTTCTCTGAAGTGTTTTGTAGCATCAGGAAGTACAAATAGTTTAAAGACAGTCCCAGCAATTCTGTAGTCTTAAGGTATGTTCTGAAGCCATATGATACAGATGCTTTGAAACGAAACAAATTTAAATCTGCTTAGTGTTGGAATGATAGCTTATGGTGTGGGTGGAATAGTGCTTTGAATATTGATGAACATAATATAATGAATCAGGATGGGTTTGTGAGTCAGAATTAAGTCATCCATTGCCCATCATTAGAATGTGCATGGTTTACTTTTGATCACCCCCCAACTATTATAAATCAGTCACCCAAGGGTTCCCAATGGGATGATACAGAAAAGAATCAGATAATTAATAATAACTGTTATGTCCATATATGGTACACATTTGCATGCCTTCGGCTGATTGGCTAATCAGCCGGCGGGAAAATTGAATTACTGTCATTGGGCAACTAGGCTGCCGGAGCTCTATACAAGCAGAGCCCCAGCCGCCAGCCGCTTGTTCTTTTCCTGAAGCAGCTTTAATAAAGTGCTGAAACGGACCTCGCTGTTGTGTCTTCTTTCTACCTGCACGAGTGCAGATAAACGTATGTGTCTTTGTGTGACTCAAATACACATAGTACTCAGGCACTCCTCAGACCTCACTGAGCTAGTGAGAAACAAACAATCAAATACATGGATCTGTTTCCAGATTATTAGTCAAAACACTTCGTACATATGTCTAGCGCTTAATGGTATGCAAGGACTCTTTTAATAGGATTTCTCTGAGGAATTCTCCACTCGTTAATAAGTAGCACTTAAACTAAAAATAAGGCTGGTATTCCTCTATATACTACTAAAACACTCGTCCGATTGTTTGTAACCTTCAATTGGGTGAAATTGGAAGATATACAACAACAATTATTGAAGTAAGGTAACTCAAATAGGATAATTTGCAGAATGCCTATGACTCCCATGGGAATGAAATTTGGGAAAGCTGTTGCTGCTTCATTGCCATTGCATTACTGCTCTTCAGAGCCTAATGTTTCTGACATGCTGCACGAGTCCAAAAGGGCCAAAACTATTTTGCTGCTGATTTCATTTGTATTCAGCATCTGATGCACCTTGTTGTCCAACAATATCTCATTATCATTGGTCAACAATAATCAGCCAGCATTGATGGATTCCAGTTGCTCTGATACATTTTTTTTTGTTATGGCAATGTCCTATTGAAATTTTTCACCATGTTTGTCACTGGCTGCACCTAGATATTTGGAAAAGAAATTCAAGTGTGAATGCAGAAAACGAATAGTCAGTGACCGGTTGCACTTCATGGTCTTGTATGCTGTAAAAAGTTTTTCAACCAACTGGATGGCGTATGGTGCTCTGTCGTTGCTAAGAAAATTCTCAATAACATCCTTGAATCCTCTCCCAATGATTTTCTCTGGCAACACTAACAGATTTTTTGAACTACTTGTCATTGATTGTGCATCTGATCTGCGGATGAACAAAATGCCTTCCTTAATCTGGGCATCAGTTATTCTTGGAAACATCTGTCTCAAATAACAGAAACCTTACTTTCACAAATTTTTTATCACTCCACGTTTTATGTGAAGCAGAGGCAGGGGTGAAATCTACTTACCTTCCCTACCTGTTTAGAAGTGTGCACACCACGCGTGTCATGTGCGATTTTGAACCATCTGCACATGCACAAAGCCTTCTGCACATGCGCAGAGGGCTAAAAACAGGTTACTTCCTGGTTAAAACCAGGAAGTAATGACATCCGGGTGGGTGGGCGGAGCCTCATGCTGCTGCTGCTGCTGCTGCTATGATTCACAGAACTACGCGCTGGCGCCACTACCGGTTCACAGAACCATGTGCTACCGCCGCTACCGGTCCACCAAACCATGTGCTGCTGCTGCTACTGGTTTGCCTGAACCAGTGTGAACTGGTAGCATTTCACCACTGAGCAGAGGCAAACATATCTTTGTCCAGGTCAACAAGTGGTTCATATGCCATGTTTTTTTTTTTATCCTGGAACCAAATTCTTTTGAAATGACCATTTCTTTTTAATGTAATGTTACTCTCTTGCATGGCTGTCCCATTCACATATATTGTTTTTCACAAAAAAAAAAAAATTCTTACAATTTGACCCTTTGGCACTTCCTATCCATTACTGTTTGTGATTTTATTCCATTTTATTGCTTGTGTTGACTAAAATCCATTGCTATATCCATGCTAAAAATCGTTATGGGTTTTGTCAGTGACAAGATACCAATTTCTGATTTTTCTGTAAAGCTTCAGATCATTCATATAAAGCAAATGTGAGATGTTATTTGCATTTTTTTTCTTGATACCCAAGTTTTGCTTCTTTTTGCTTAAACCTCTGAAAGTAAGGTTGTGGCAATGATAAATAATAAGAATGATAATGAGTCACCTGGGAAGATGCCCGTATTTTTCATTTTCAACCATTAATTATGTCTTCCACTGCTTCATTGTTTTTTCTATAAACATTGTAATGTTTTTATTCACACCAGTTGTTTCCAAACATTTGATGATCCATATAGTTGGTAATGAATCAAATGCCTTTTCATAATCAAACCAGACTATATGTAAATTGGTTTTTCAGCTTCTGCAGTTCTCCAGAACCATTTTATCAATCAGAAGTTGATTTTCTATACACCTGCTTTTCCTTTTATATCCTTTCTTTTCTACTGGGAGAATATTATTTTCTTCTAAATAATCTTGGATATTGTTGGCTGTGAATAATTTAAACATTATAGACAAGCATGTTATTGACCTATAGTTTCCTGGTGTTGTCTCTTCAGCTGGGCCTTTTTGAATCAGATACATTTTTCCAGTTATTAACCAGTTGTTGATGTCTTCCTCATGCAACACTTCATTAAGCTGTTTAGCTATCATTGGATGTAAGCTAGTCAGATATTTGAGCCAACATCCATGCAATTAATCATTTCCGGGGGATGTGCAGTCTTCAATCCTTTTCATTTGATTTTTAAACATTTTTACTGTTACCGTTAGGTTTTTCATTTGGTGGTGTGTTGTTTATTTTACTGAATTCATCTTAACATTCTTTTATCCATCTAGCATTTTTGTTATAGTCTTTTTGAATTTCCCATTGATGTTCTAAAATTGGATTGCTTTCTTTTTTGGTTTTCCATTTTCATAATTTCTATTGCCATTTATTTATGTTTTTATTTATGTTTTTAAAATTACTTGCATCTGGTCTTAATTTATTTGTCTTGGCCTCAAGTCTGATCTTCTGCTTTAGGGCTGAATATGATTTTGCTCTTGCTTCTCTAATTTCAATACCAGTTCTTCTATAACCATCACTGCTGTATTGTAGGTAAACTGACTGGTCTGTTTGATAGATGTTATTTTTAATAATAACAATAATAATAATAATAATTATTATTATTATTATTATTCAGTAACAATAATGATTCAATATGCTATGCTGCAATGATGGATAATGATTCAATATGCTGCTTACTGTATTTTTAATTATCCCTGTTAGAAATCTTTAGCTAATAGTAATATTTGGGGTTTTTTTTTATTCTAGGCAAGTACACTGTACTATATTCCATGTTTTTGTTTTTTAAATTATCCTTGGTGTTGCTTTAAAAATAATCCATAGAAGCTACCTGTGCAATTTTGCATCCTAGAATTAGTGACCGAATGCTCTTTTAGGATTAAGAACCTTGAGAATAAATAGTTTGAGTACAACTGTGATACTGACTTCAAAAAAAAAGAAGAAGAAATAAACCGCTTTTGAATAGGATAGCATTTTCCTGCAGGATTTATGGAGTTGCCTGGAAAATCTACTAGCTGATCCATCATTACAGTTTAATTTGATATAGATAAAATTAGAAATGGGTAATATTATCTTGGACATTTACTCAATGATTTACACTGGTCTATACAGGTTTTAATAGACTAACTCAGATATATATGGTATCACCAGGGTATCAATCATTTCACAGTACTTTTTGTATGTGTAGCAGACTACAAAATTAAGGGATCAGAAGATAGCACTAGTGAGAGAGTTCAGCTTTGTGATTCACATTGGCATCTGCTGATGGTCTTGTATTGCTGAAAGTCACATGTTGCTGAATTGCATAAAAATAATGCAACGGCTTTGTTGGATCCTATAAAGATATCTTGCTCGTATCCTTGCTCGTAATTGATATTAGTTGAGACAGGGTCATACTGTATATTAAGACATGCAGAGCTTCATAGGGATTTGGTAGAGCTTTGAATAAAATACCTCTCTAAAATAGTCCTTCCTTCTAAAACAGTGTTTCTCAATCTTGGCCACTGGAAGATATGTGGACTTCAACTCCCAGAATTCCCCAGCCAGCTCTGCTGGGGAATTCAACTCCCAGGAGTTGAAGCCCACACATCTTCCAGCGGCCAAGGTTGAGAAACACTGTTCTAAAAGAATAGAAAGCTGTCATCTTGCTTTGGGTCACTTTTGGGACCACTTTCAGCATATCCAAAAGCTGGAAGAGGCAGTACAAGTATAGACAACTTGTCCAACTACTGCACATGTTGGAGAAGTTTTCAGGAGGAATGCAGGGTGCCTTAAGAAGAGGAGTTACAGCATTATTGCACCTCACCGAGGTGAAACACAGCTATTTAACATAGATTTATCTAAGGTTGAAAACTATTGTTTCTTTTAAAAATTTCACATCTTTTCATCAGTTAACGTATTACAAAACTGAGATAATGGGAGAGGCAAAAACAATTGATTTGATATTGCAGTCGGAGATGGAAACAAGTTTGAGTTAATGTCTGGAGTTTATATTTTATTTTTTCAAATTGTTCAATGGACATTTTTTTTTTTTTAGTATTTCTAATCTACATTTCCCTAGTTAAAAACAATCTGAAATAGGGAACATCCCATTACTTTTTTCATACTTTTTTTTTCCTTCATAGGCACTGGAAATTGTAATGTTCTTACTAATTAACTCTTTGGTTCAATATGTTTGGAAAAACACTTTATTTATGCTAGCAGATTGGTCTATAGAAATATCTGGGAGAGTTGCCAAATTTTGCTGATTATAAGTGTCATAAGGTTCTGGTTTAATACTCATAATGTCTGTTGGCTGATTTACTACTCTTTGACTGACATGCAATTCATTTAATTAATTTATTGGTTTTCCTTTTTATTCTTACTATGTTAGTCTGCCATTCTGTTTTTATTTGAGTGCATTATATATGGCATTTTGGTCTTTGATTGCAATCCAACAATCTATCATTCATTAAATCATCTGTTAACATCTTTAGGGCAATCCTGATTAAAGCTGAATCTAGGGAAAACTAATTTGAATTTTGCAGTCTTTCTTCTTTGATACCATGCTCAAGTCATGAAATTTGCATGCTCATAGCCCTCACAATGCACGTTCTCAGCTTTTTCATCTACTATTTGTTATCCAACTTGTTGAATGAAACTGTGTTTTTGAACTGTCTCCTAATGGATTTATAATTTACAATTTATACTTTCATATAGGATTGGATTAGGGTAGCTATCTCCAGTTTGGCCATAACAGTAGAGATTTAGAGACCTGTAGTCTCAACACATCTGGAGGGCACCAGATCAGGAAAGACTGGATTGGGACACTAATTTTAAATTATATTTAAAGGAAACCTGTAGTCTTCCTCTGAAGTTTGCTGGTACTGCTCTGGTGTGAAAAGATCCATTCTTCTAGTTGAAAGTAAGAATAAGTGCCATTATTTTTGTTTGTTGTTTGTTTTCTCTAGATTGTTCAAGGGAATGCTAAGTGTGTTCATTAATGTACAAATGGCCACCACAAAAATGTGAGCTATAAAAATCATGACATATAGTATCTAATCATATGAGAGAAAATCTTATATTCTGTTGTGGCCTGCCAGAAGCCAGCAGAACTGGCAGCAGATTTGGAAAGTGAGGAGGTTGGGGAGGAACGTGGGCCAGTTCTGGAGTCTGGGGAAAGCTCAGACAGTGGTTCTGAGTCGGAGGCAGAGAGAGGGCCAAGGCCATCTGGTAGTTCTTTGCTGCCTCCGGAATCTCCAGTCTGACATCAGTGAGGCAGAAAAACGGCATGAGCCTGTTCCCAGTGTGCGCATGTGTAGAGCTGCCAGGAGACAGGAACAATTAAGGAAACAGGGTCAACTTGGGAATAAGGCTTGGAGATGATTGGCCCCTTCCATAAGACATAAAAAAGAAGTGAACAGGACGTGAGCTTTTGCAGAATGCAATTAGTTCATCGGGCCAATTCAAGATTTGAAAGTTCTGTTTGTGACTGTGCCAAGTTTGGCCATGCCCTGCATCTGGCAATTAGTTCTTTGGCAGCGTTCCAGGTGAGATAGGTGGGTGTTGATAATCTTCCTCTAAAAGACTGTTTATCAAGCCTTGTGGACTGTAAATGAAAGTAATTTACAGCCATATGAATTAAAGAGGTTTGCCAGGACTAAGTTTGTGCTGTTTAATTTCTAAGGAAGCCTAGGTCAGAACATATTCTTCTTCCCTCTGGAAGCTGCTATCATTTCACAGCACTTGAAATCATCTGTCTGAGATAACCATTTCACTCCACTGAAAGCAATGGTGAAATCTGAACCGTTTTACTACCAGTTCGCTAGCTGTGTATGTGTGTTAGGTGCGCGCATGCGCAATGTGCACCATGCACCAAATGTGAGGTGTGTGTGTTGGCGCACGCAGTACATGCCAAAAGGAGGCATGGGGTAAGTAGAACAACATGAGGTGTGTGTGTGTGATCAGCTGTGGCGCGCAATCTTTCTTTTTACTTTTAAAAACAATTTTTACAACCTATTCAGCTGAATAGGTTGTAAAAAATGCTTTTAAAATTAAAAAAAGAGGCTCGGACGATCGCATGGATCAGCTGTGATCATCAGAGCCTTTTTTTAATCTTTTAAAAGGATTTTTTTTACAACCTATTCAGCCAATAGGTTGTAAAAAAAATGCTTTTAAAAGTAAAAAAAAAGGCTCTGACGATCAGGCAGCTCAGCTGGGATTGTCAGAACCTTTTTTTTAAACTTTTAAAAGCATTTTTTTAAAAGAAGTGGCAAGCGGGCAACCAGGCAGGCATGGGCGGGGGGGGGGGTGTTTTTGCTACCAGTTCTCCGAACCACCCGCCTCCATCACTACCAGATCAGCCAATCCAGTCCAAACTGGGAGCATTTCACCCCTGCCACATAGGCATCAGGAAGAGTATGCAGCCAGTAAAGGCTCAAGCTCCATTTAGTCCCCCCAACTCCACCCTGATGCAAGGAAATTCGAGGGTCATTTTTAAAAAAAATCATTTGTCAACATTGATTTATTAGCTGAAACCTCTTATTAAATGTTGAATTACTGCTAAGAAAAATCTCTAACCAATGTAAAAAAGTGGGCTCAATCGAACACTCCAAAACCCAGAATTCCTTGGGAAGTGAAGTGGGAAGCATATAAATTTAATAAACAAATAAGTAAAACCAATTCTATTATATTCCTAGCTGAAATTTTGTGCTATTTTGTGGTACGACTATGTGTTTTGAACTCCATACCCATGAATGGAAGAATTCTTTTCAAACCAATTGCTCCTTATTCTTTTTATGTCTATGGAGATTCTCAACAAGGTCATGGTTGTCCCAAAGGTGTTTTTTCAAAAGGCAACGGGACTTTCTGGTTTTTCTTTTTCTTTGAAGATGTTTTGCTTGTCATCCAAGAAGCTTCTTCAGCTCTGACTGGATGGTGGGGAATATAAGATTTATACTCCTTGCAGACAGCTGATCATTTGTATTCTTTTAGCAAGTCATTAAGGTCACCTGGAGGTTTATCTGTATAATCAGGGTCACCTGAGTGGTGCAAATGGGTGTGGAGCCTTTTTGGAACCTTGAAAGGACTATATTGTAGATTGGAGATAGATAATGTTGTATCCCTCCTCCTCTGTTGAGAGAGGGCTGTTCAGTTTTGACATAAATGATCTGTTTGACCCCTCTTTCAAACCAACGGTCCTCTCTGTCCAAAATGTGGACTTTGCTGTCTTCAAAAGAGTGGCCTTTGTCTTTTAAATGCAGATGGACTGCT
>JANHFM010002953.1:97715-112544 GCA_032468115.1 Grayia smithii
CGGGAGATGACCAGCGCTTGAGTGACTGTGCGTAAGGCATCAGGGTCCAGGAATGGGCGCAACTGGCGCACCAGGCGGACCTGGGCGAAGGGCCCCTGGTCACGGCTGTCACTTGATCTTCTAAGGACAGCCATGAGTCCAGGAGGACCCCCAGATTGCGGACCCCCAGATTGTTAAGTGATCAGGCCTCTCTCATTAATTTTGCTTGTCAGAACCTCACTGGGAAGATTGCCAATGGTGATCACCTGATCCAGGGATAGTGCAACCATCATAAATATCTGCCAGTTGCCAAGTGCCCAAATTATATGAAATGAGGACGTTTCAACGGTTGTAACTGTGAAAACCAGTCCTAAATCACATTTTTTTCAGTGCTGTTGTAATAGTCACTAAATGAATAGTTCTAAGTTATAAACTACTTGTACACTTATGGAAACATCATTCCTTTTATTATGCATTCAAGAAAGCTTTCATCCTTGGTTTGTGCTTTTCTGTAGAGCTTAGTGGGTTTTTTTATATAATGCAACTCCATATCCTCTTTAGTTAGGTCTGTTTCTTTTAAACAGTTTATATCCTTCTTTATATACCAGTTATGGGCTTCATCCTATCAAGTTTTAGTAATGGAAGTTATTCTCTATGAATCCCTATTCATTTCTGGTAATTACTAATTATTTTGAGGAAACTGTAATATATTCTCAGATTTTGATGTTAAATTGACAAATTTATAGTTCCTGGATGCAGATTTTTCAAGTTTTATTATCTGGCATTTCATCAGGGTTTTTTTTTCTCAATGCATGAAATTTTAGCCAAATTATCAGCAATTGTTCAGTACCCTAGAATGGAGATTCAAAGTCATTAAGAGTAATATTAATATTAGTGCTGTGCAGTCTTTTTCATTTAAAGGCTAAAACTCTCACACCCACTGGCAACTCTTTAAATAACAACTGCTTATACTCAGTTTGTATGCAAAGAAAATACTTGATTTAAAAAGCCCATCTGTACTCCAGATCTCCCTTTCCTTCCATGGAAATTATGTAGTAATTATGAATTACTACATAATCCTAAGGGAAGTTGTCACCATGTTTCCAGAAGATTCCAGATTCAATCCTGCATGTTTGTTTTTCACAATTGGAATGTAATGTCATGGAGAAAATCTTATCTATGTGTCACTACAAATAAAAAATGACTTGATGGCAGATAATCGATCGATCGATTGATCAATCGATCAATCAATCAATCAAGAGTTCAAATTAATCTCTCCCATTCTCTATTAGTGTCTAGACAACAAAAGCCAATATGTTTATGAGTCAATGATTTTTTCTGATTTTTTTAATGAGTGGTTTACTGAGATACTGTTTCTTTCTTTCTTTCTTTCTTTCTTTCTTTCTTTCTTTCTTTCTTTCTTTCTTTCTTTCTTTCTTTATGTTTGAAAAGAAGCTGAATCCAAATTGGCTCTAAAATTTAGGTTTAACTTCATATGTTTATAACCATTGTTCTGCAGATTATTCTCTGAAATTTTGTTTAACTTTGTTTCCTTGTTTTTGTGGATGTGGATTAACACATCATTCTGATCCATACCAAAATTATTCATAAGATATTGTCTATAGTAGGACAAGCAACCTATGACAGACTTTTTTATTTTTATTTTATTTTGTTATTCCTTGATTCCCTTTGACAGCAGTTATTGAGATCTGGATACGTTGTTTCCTGGTGTTTTGAGGAAGGAATATGTGAAAACTGTAGTTTGGGATTCAACATCGTTTAAAGTATTTTTTTTAGAAAAGTAAAGAAAATTCTCTATTTTCCTCCAATCCAATCATCTTCTTTACATGAGTGTTTGTTATCTGTTTTCCTTGTCCTCTTCACAAAGATAAATTTACATGCAGCCCCTGCTTATCAAAAGATTGCTTATTTGTTAACCTATATTACAACACTGATGCTTTAAATCAAGGTGGATCTGCTATGACCTCACACCTCCCACCATCCTTGGTAATTATTTAGCAACTTTGAGATGCTTTGGGATTGCCAACTCCCACAATTTCAAATCTGAGTGGCCATTGGGTGGGAATCCCAGAATTTATCATCCTTATATATTTGGAGAAAGCCAGATAAAGGAAAGTTGATTTCAACAACAGAGCAATCTGTTTCTTCATGGCTTGAATTAAGCCACTGCTAGCATTGGGGAAGGCAAAAATTATCCATATTATATTGCAAAGGCAAATTCAGTGCTTCCTTCCAATTTTATTCTTCTATATTTGGCTGAGGCAAAGACAAAAGTGCCAAGATGATTATGTTTGTTTTTATTTTTAAATATGCCTTCATATCCATGACTTTATGAAAGGAAAAAACATAGCAGTATTATAGAAGAGCCATTAATTATAACAACAATCACCTGTAAATCATTCTGAAGAGATTACTAAACTCAAAATTCTTGTTTTCTCCTGAGTGATATTCTTTGTTTGGACTTCTGGGCAAAATCCAAGACCCTTGGGACAAGGAGACTCCAAACAGCTCCCAGTAAAACAAAAACAGTAATTACCGAATGGCAAGCGTGAAGCATTAAAAAGTTGGCCCAGCCAATTCTACAGGCCCCCCCATAGCTGTTGCATGAAGAGTAATGAGAAATCAAAACATCAAGACAAGGGAAGAAAGGGCTGCATGTTGGTGTTGGCAGACTGCCTCTAGTAAACAGAACTTGAAACTTGGGGAGAGCAGGCTGAATGGTAGTGGAGATTCCCAAAGAAGGTGTCTTCTTCAGGGCTGTTCCTAATTTAGCCATGTTCCTTTTTTTATCCCTTGTGACACTGGACTGATTCTAGGAATGGGAAGGAGCAGTGGATATATTTTGTTTTTCTTATTGCACTTTAATAAAACTTTTAAGATGCTATTTAGTCTACATGAGTCTAGGAAAACAGATAACATTTAAAAACTGCCAGCTACAAACCAAGCAGTTGTAATGTTATATACTGGAATCATTATTAAAAATAACATCATCTACTAAGAAATATATCCTCTAGTTATATTTCGTAGCCGTCTATGTTTTTCTGTTAAGGTCGGTATAATTCTTGGTTACCTCTAGAAGGCTAGAATTTTCTCACTGCTCCTAATATTCTTATAATGGAATTGCTGTATTATTACAAATGACATTATTTTCAAGAATTGTTCACTATTTGGCAGGGACTCAGTCTAGTTTTTGAGGAAGATAAACCTCAAATCCAATGCCCACCTCTCTGTATTTCTTTTTCTCTGTGTAGCTAGTTAGCTGGATATTCTTGAACCTGACATTTCTTGAAAACTCAAGATGGCCTACATTAGGATGTCTCTTCAATTATTTCCCAAATAACCTGGTGTGGTGGAATGTAATCTGGATTCCCAGGAGAAGAGTCTGCATTTCCAGAGAAGCAAAGACAGTGAAGTTTAGATAGCTTGGTTGGGAGGAGGAAGACCAAAGCAGCTCTTTCCTAGGAGTTTTCAGAGTATATCTTCAATTTTGCAAGTAGTTTATTTTGGCAAGATTTTTGCCAACTTCCAAAACCGAGAAAGACATTCTGAGTTACTTCAAAGCAATTTCCTTTATTGCTCTTCATCTACAGTATAGATAAAAAAGAGAAAAAGAAAAGAGTAGGCAAGTTGTAGCCTACATAGTTCATGCTTACATCACCAGCTCCTTCTAGATTCCAAAAAGTAAGCTTTATGGAACATAACAAAGGAAGCCTTGCTCCATGATGTACTTGTTCCTGCAAAGTTGGATCAGATTTATATTTAGATAAGAGACAACCAGACATGAATGATTAAAGACAAAAGAAGAAGGGGACTGCAAAGAATGTGGTGGCTGGATGGAATAACTGAAGCAGTTGTCATGAGCTTAAATGGTCTCCAAGGGATGGTAGAGGACAGGAAGGCCTGGACAAAATTTGTCCATGGGGTTATGATGGGTTGGACACGACTTCACAACTAACAACAACAACCAGACATATTGAGAAATCAGCGAATTTCTGAATATGCTGGAAGATCATATTCATCACCAATTACTTCCCTACTGCTCATTGCATAGATGTAGCCTTGTGTTTACCAGGAGTGAACTACCAACTTTTTACACACATCAACTCTTGAGGGATAAGAAACAACATTATATTAATTATTTTATTTTCTGCTCTTTCCTTATCACACCTAATGTTATGTTTGATTCCTCCCTAATTCCAGCAGATAAATGTCCACATTCCGCTTTGATCACAGGATCTCTCTCCTGGATAGTATATTCTAAACCAGTCTTTGAGAGCATTGTTAACAAATCTTGGCCTCTCAAAAGAAAACTATTACAATTTTCAGGAGGTCAGAAAGTGCCAGCTTATTCTTGTTTCCAGCTGCCCAAGCTGAGAAGAACTCTAGGGAAGTATTTCCATGTTACTTTGGGTAATTTCTTACTTATCCATTTAATTATGTTCACTTACGACAAACCCTGCTTTTTAACAGTGGGTAGTGCTCTACTTATCTTAATTAATGAATCAGTTAATGGCCAGCCTGCAGAGTCTGACTATGCTAATTTAGATTGATTCTTGTTCATTCTGGTTGTTTTTTTTTAAAAGTATCAATGTTAGTCATGTTTTCTGAAGTTTGAAATCCATGAAGTATTGAGCATATCCCAAATAGAAGCAAGAATTCAAGAATACTGATGACTCATTTTAGGAAGTGCATTTGGCTGACTTGCTTAGCACTATCATTCATGAGGCCAATACAGTATTAAGTGTACTTTGTAAGCTATTGCTCTTCTTTTTATCTTTACTGAGCTGTGGTGGCACAGTGGTTAGAGTGCAGTACTTCAGGCTACTTCTGCAATTTGGCAGTTCAAACCTCACCAGGCTTAAGGTTGACTCAGCCTTTCCATCTTTCCGAGGTGGGTAAAATGAGGACCCAAATTGTTGGAAGCAATATACTGACTCTGTAAACCACTTAGAGAGAGCTGTAAAGCACTGTAAAGCAGTATATAAGTCTAAGTGCTATTGCTGTTTCATGCAAAACCACCATAACTAGGGAAGCTGTAGTTGACAAAGTTCTTATGCACAGAGTAAACCAGGCTAGCACTGAACACAAAAAAAGGCGGGAGGGGGAAACCAGTGCAAGTATAAATATTCATTGCATGAAAGCTTGAAATTCTTAGATACAGTCCTTCAAAGACACTACAAAACAAATACTCATCAGACATGGTTTTGTAATCATGCCTGGGAACCCAGTGGTGGCATAGAGCCTGTTAGCTGGTTGCATTGATAATCATTACCAGTATATGGATTGTTTTCACCTACAAATTCAGTTTTAAACTGTTTTAATTGGTTTTCAATGGTTTTTACTTTGTCTATTTGTCTCTATTGTTTTTGTTTTTAATTGTGTGACTGCCACATATGTGAGTTAGATGGCTATATAGATGGAATGTGTGAACGAATGAACGAATGAACGAATGAACGAATGAATACTATGTACAATTTTAATCCATTGCAACTGAAATTGATTTATCTGTATTCACAATATGGAGAGATTGAATTTTATGAATGAAACCAATTGAGGCCTTAATGTTCAATATAAGGAATGAAGGAGATAAGTTTTTTTTAAAAAAAGAAATCGTACTGAGATGAAAGCTGTATAATCATTCTCTGAAACAAGGGGCCACATAGATATGTTCCTCCTTATCATCTGAGCAGTTGTCATTTGAGTTACCTCTTTATTCTACATAGATTTCAGTGGCTTTCTGAATTTGCAAAAGTCATTGAGTGATTTGGGCAGGGAGTTACTTGCACTACTTAACATTATATAATAATTAATGTGGGAAAGTTTTGCATGTTGAATGGAATTATGAACTAAAGATAGATGAAAATGTTGAGGATTTGTTAGAGGTGTCCTCAGTGATATCTGAGCTTTGGAAGCTATCTCTACCATTGCTTTCTCCTCAAGTGCTGGGAAAGAACATAGAATTATAGGGCCTGGAAGGTATCTCAGAAATCTTCTAATCCAACTCCCCATTCAAGGCAGGAGACATTATACCATCCCTCTCAAATGGTTGTCCAGTCTTTTTTTTTTTTTTTAAAATCTCCAGTGATGGAGCACCCAACAATTCTGGGAAGCAAACTATTCCATTGATTAATTGTGCTCTGTCAGAAAATTTCCCCTTACTTCTAGGTTGGATCTCTCTTTAATGATCTTCCATCTGTTATTTTTTGTCCTGCCTTAGGCACTTTGGAGAATAAGTCAATCCCTTCTCCTCTATGACAACCCCTCAAGTACTGGAAGACAGTTATCATCAGAGGTGGTATTTAGCTGGTTCAGACTGGTTCAGGTGAACTGGTAATGGAAATTTTGAGTAGTTCGGAGAACTGGCAAATTGCATCACCAGCTGGCCTTGCCCCACCCCGCCCACTCCACCCTATATATCTTGCCCTATATATCTTGCCTTCACCATGCGGTCCAGCTAATCTCTGCGCCTCGCCTTTGTGCCTTGCTTCCGTGCCTCACCTCGCCCGCTCCTTGCCCAAAGCTAAGAATGCCACCTGCTCGGCCTTCATGCAGAAGCCGCCTGCTCGGATGTTCACATTTTTGGCAAACCGGTGGTGAAATTATTTGAAATTCAC
This sequence comes from Grayia smithii, assembly GCA_032468115.1. Classification (NCBI taxonomy): domain Eukaryota; kingdom Metazoa; phylum Chordata; class Lepidosauria; order Squamata; family Grayiidae; genus Grayia; species Grayia smithii. The sequence continues at coordinate 104,330 of JANHFM010002953.1, forward strand.
CACTGGTTATCATGTCCTTTTATAGAGTAAAGTGGATGAGAGGATTTGATGAAGGACTGCATGAGGAAGCTTAACCATAGTGCTAGTTTTTTTTTAAGGTTTATGGTTTTAATAATTTATTATTTTATTACTGATATTGCTTTAATTGTTGATTGGGAGCTCCCCAGAGTTCAATATAAATGAATATATAAATGTTTTAAATAAAATATATAAATGAATAAAAATAGAATTTGGAAATGAGTTTTCTGCTTCTTTCTTTCCCCTCCATTTCTCTGTCAAGATATTCTTGACATAGAATGCGTTGAAAACACAAGATGAAGGGCTTGCACAATACACCTGGATGATTAAATGAAGTGAGGTAAATGTTTATAGAGATTCTCAGTCATCCAGGTGTCACTTCTCATCCAAGAAACTTCTTCAGTTCTAGCCAGAACTGAAAAAGCTTCTTGGATGAGAAGCTAAATGTTTTCAAGGAAAAATCCAAGAAAGCCCAGTTGCTTTTTGAAAATACCTTTGGGACATGAAGTTCACCCCAGTATGATATGGTAAAGCAGCCAATGTATTAGCATGGTATATGAACAGATATCATACTAAGTTATAAACAGGTTTTGTGGGGTGAGGCATTTCATTTTATGTGAACAAAGCAATTGTTGTTTTTTAAAATCAGAATTTAGGAGTTAGTATGATGTGTGATTGAAGCAGTGTGTTACTGAATTCCTGAAATAGTTAGAATACAAAGGCATTTGTGAAAGGAGGTTTTCTTGGGGGGAAGGACTCATATGGAAAGATAAAAAGACATTTACCCTGAACTCAAAGACTGCAGATACACAGATATAAGCTGATGCCACCATACACTTTAACATCACTGCCTTGCATTTTGTTCTATTTCTTCTTTCCCTTTGGGTAAAATCATGATGCTGAAAACAAAAATTTGACCTGTATATTTTCCTGCACTGAAAAACAGCTTGTATAGCAAATCATCCCCAACCCCACAGCCCAGCTGTAGAAAGGCAGCAAGCAGTCAATAAATAAGAGAGATAAGATGGATGAGTAAAGAATGAGTAAGCAAACTTTAAGTGATCCCTTTAAATATAAATCAGTGATAAGAATTTCAGGACACTTTCTTTAACATGGGTAGGCAACCAGGGGTGGAATTCTACTGGTTCAGAATCGTTCAGGTGAACCGGTAGCTCTGACAATCAGCTGTTAATATTGAGGAGAACACTGGACACTTGGCCTTGCATGCCTATGCTAATTCCATCCTTCTGTTTGATTAACCTGCTCTGATATGAATGTATATAGCCAAAAATCTTTTCTAATGTTTTACTGCTGTTAGGACAACTTCATTGGCAGAAGTCAAAAGATACAGTAAACTAGTTTTGAAAGGACTTCAGAAGCTAGCCTAACAATTCAGTCTAAATTAATATTCTCCTTGAAAAGTCTTATTGACTGATATTGCTTTAATTGGTATCAGTTTTCATTGTATATCTGTTGTCCACTGTAGAACATCCAAATAACTGCTGGCATTTTATGGATGACTAATAGCTTATGTAATATGCTACTATCTTTTCTGTATCCTCATAGATGCACAATATTGAACTGATATCACATAAACATACAAAACATAAAAAAAAAAACATACATTTTTGCAGCTGTAAATGGCACAAACGGACTAAAATATTTCAAGATGTTCAAAATCCAAGAGGCAAGTAGGCAAGTAAAAATGGGAGGCAAGTAAAAAAAACAACATAGCAATTAAAGTATTGAAGTGGGCAAGAGAGGATGGATAGATGATTTTTCCTTTTTGTTGTTGTTTTGACTTGATTTTCTTTTTCTCTTTCTTTGCTTTTTTTAGGTAGATGACAGTACTAAGAGTTAGGTAGAATAGAAAGAAAACATTTCTTAATAAAGGGTGACATGATTAAAGGTTAGAATAAGAGATAGAAATAAGAGACGGGGGAATATTAGTGTATACACTTTTATATAATAAAATAAAAGCAATAATGAGAAAACAAGGAATAATTGGATAATGACAGACGGCATCTTAATAGAAATGTGTACTATTAATAGAAATATATAATGTTGATTGAATGTAATAACTCTGATTACCCGTATTTTTCGGAGTATAAGAGGCTCTAGACTATAAGACGCACCTACCTTTTCTGGTGAGGAAAACAAGAAAAAGAAATCTGCCTTTGCCTCCCAGCAATTTTGCCTTGTTGCAGCAAACAGCAAACAGGCCGCTTTACTTTCATTTTTGTTTTCAGAAGAGCTTGATTAGTACAAGAAAAAAAAAATCTCCCACCAATTTACCTCCTTGCTGCAAGCAGCAGAAGCCCGGCGCAGCAATAGGCAATGGCAATCCCTGCAGCCTGAAACAACTGAGAGTCGGGACAATCAACTTGTGCTAATTAGGCTGTGCTGAAGCTAAATGGGCTGTTTCTGCTTGCTGCAAGGAGGTAAATTTATTTATTTATTATTTATTTATTTATTTATTTTATATGCCGCCCTTCTCCCGAAGGACTCAGGGCGGCTCACAAAAATTAAAAAGCATTAAAAATTGCTGGGAGGCAGAGGCCAAAAGGTGGTGGCCAGTGGGTGGGCAGGGCTACTTTCGGTGTATAAGATGCACCCAACTTTTCACCCCCTTTTAGGGTGGAAAAAGGTGCGTCTTATACTCTGAAAAATACAGTAATAAAACCCAAAAGATAGGTTGTTGCCAAATCTTCAGCTGTATCACACTATACAGATGTAGAAGAGGGAGAAAGGAACATAGAATAATAGAGTTGGAAGGGACCTTGGAGGTTGTCTAGTCCAACTCCCCGCTTGGGCCGTAGGTCTTTTGCAAAAACCGTTCCCCAACAGGCATAGGAAGTGCCAGAATTGTCCTTAGAATCTGAACGTAACCATCACCATATCTTGAATTATAACTGGTTTCGTGGTATGTTCTGCAGAGCAGGGGTGTTTGTGCTACCCGTGGTGGTGCAGTGGTTAGAATGCAGTATTGCAGGCTGACTCTGCCCACTATCAGGAGTTCGATCCTGATGGGCTCAAGGTTGACTCAGCCTTCCAAGGTCAGTAAAATGAGGACCCAGATTGTTGGGAGCAATAGACTGATTCTAAATCGGTCAGAGAGTGGCTATAAAGCACAATGAAGCAGTATATGTCTTAAGTGCTACTGCTGGATGGTGCAGTGGTTAGAGTGCAGTACTGCAAGCTACTTCTGCTGACTCCTGGCTGCAACCATCGATCGGCAGTAACATTCCACAGGACGTATGATTGGTATTTCATTAGCTCATGCACCTGGCCAAGATTACAGAAAGGTCTGTACAGATTTCTGTAAGACATCTTTAATGCTAAGGTAACGGTAAAGGTTCCCCTGCACATATGTGCTAGTCGTTTCCAGCTCTGGGGCGCTGCTCATCTCCATTTCAAAGCTGAAGAGCCAGCACTGTCCGAAGATGTCTCCGTGGTCATGTGGCCGGCATGACTCAATGCCAAAGGCGCACGGAATGCTGTTACCTTCCCACCAAAGGTGGTCCCTATTTTTCTACTTGCATTTTTTTACCTCCTGCTAGGTTGGCAGAAGCTGGGACAAGTAATGGGAGCTCACCCTGTTACGTGGCACTAGGGATTCCAACCGCTGAACTGCTGACCTTTTCGATCGACAAGCTCAGTGTCTTAGCCACTGAGCCACCTCGTCCCTCTGTTTCACCATTAAACCATCTTTCCAAGCAGCTGCCATGTTTCCAGTGTTTTGGAACTGAACCCAGATGGACATTTCTTCCAACAGAAGAAGGAGAGAGAGAGAGAGAGAGCCAAGCTCGTGGCACCCTACAAAGTAGAAGCTGGACTTTTCCCCTCCTACGAACATCAACCAGATAATGAAACATGCAAGAACACAGCCAAGCTCAGAGAGCACCAAGGACTCCTGAAACTTAACATAAATTTCTGGGTGAATTGTTGCCAAATCTCTCTGAATTCTTCTCAAGTTAAAGTACTTCCCCCCCGCCTTCTGTATTAGGGTCTCTTTTCACTTAATTATAATCTTGAGCTCTTTCTGCTTGCCTCCAGTGTCCAGCCTTCAAAGTCTTCTCTTATCATGGTTTCCTTTAATCCACAACATTTTCCCACGGGAGGGTTTCTTCCCCTTAATTTCAAAATCTTCATATATATTTTAATAGGATTTTTCAACAACCCACAGGAAGGGATCCTTATAATTAGTTTTAAAAATCTTATGGCCAATCCATCTGGCTCCTTAGTCCCATTTAAAACTTTCCAAAATTAACATTTTAATTACCCCTTTTTACTGTTTATTTCAGAATGGATTCTTTTTTTCCCCAAAGTTCTTAAATTTACAAATAACTTCTTTCGCTAAGGATTGAAGCGAGTCACCTGGTAATGAAGCTTGTCATTTTGAAGGTTAATTTCAAAAAAAGCTGTTAACAAGCAATTTCCTGAAGGGATTAAGAAAGGAAGTGTGCAATCGAAAATTCCAAACCACAGTTTGGCCAAAACTAAGTTTTCCCTCAGCTCCCAGAATTCCTTTCTCTCTTTTTTTCCCCCCGCCTCCTGCCCTGGTTGTTTCCTTTACAACTTCTGAATATTTCCTTTTAGTTATTCTCTCAATGGCTCTCAATACAGTATTTCCATGAATGGAAAGTGGGGAGGGGCTGTTGAGAACTCTACAATCAAAGGAGCAGAAGCAAGTGAAACTTAATTGCAAGAACAGGAAACAGAAGGAGAAAAGCAACAGGTTGTAGCAGAATCAAAGGCAAGGAAAAATGATGATAGATAGATAGATAGATAGATAGATAGATAGATAGATAGATAGACAGACAGACAGACAGACAGATGATAGATAGATAGACAGAGATTATAGTGATAAAGAGAAAAGGAGAGAGAGGTGAGAGAGAGAGAGAAAGATGATACAGATAGAGATGATAGTGAGAGAGACATACAGAAAATTATAGAGATAAAAAGAGAGAGATGGTAGAAAAAGAGAGAGAGAAGGAGAGATAGATGATATATGATAGATAGATGATAGAGACAGACAGACAGAGACAGACAGACAGACAGGCATAGAGATAGGGATAGAAACAGAGAGATAGAGGCAGCAAAAGAACTGATAGAGATAGAGAGATGATAGAAAATAGAGATGGAGAGAGAGATATGACAGACAGATGATAGATGACAGACAGACAGACAGACAGACAGACAAGCATAGAGATAGGGATAGAAATAGACAGAGACAGTAAAAGAGACTTGTGTGTGAGAAAGAGAGATTATAAGAGAGAGAGAGAGAGAGAGGACGATTGATCCCAGCTACACCTATTTCTCCCTTCTCCTGCCTTAGCTCTTTCTGTGGGGTTGATACCTTTTCCACTGCAAATCCGACTGCTGAACGTATCTCGTTACTTACAGTATTTCCGAAAGGCTTTTGCCTTTGACTGAAAAGCAAATTATAACCTTGTAATAATAGGGCCCCTCACCCCAGTGCTGAGAGCAAAGATTGGCGGCTATGCAAAAGAATTCAAATGAGAGAGGGGTGGGCAGAGGGAAAAAGATGAAGGAAGGGAAAGGACTTTATTAATCTCAAGATAACCGGTCCATTCACGAAGAAGGCTCTTCGCTTCAGGTTCTTGTACTATCATGGCAAAGGAGGGAGGGAGGAAGGGGGGAATGGATTGTGAAAGGAATCTCTTCCCGATGCTCAGTCAGATGTTTAGGGTCTTTGTATGTGTGAGACCACAATGCTTGAAAGCAGGAAAAAGTGGTTTTTGCTTTCTTCTCTTCCCTTTTCATCCGCTTTCGGTGTGAAAAACACCTCAATTCTTCAGCAGGAGACGGCGTGTTATTTTTAAGAGGCTAATGTTACACTTGCAAAGGCCAGCTCTGAACGTTGAAGGAAGACCTTGTCTATGTTGCCATATTGTTACCTGTAATAGCTTTTGGGTGTTTACAAGAGTTTCCTCCTAGAGGCATTTGCAGTGCACAATGGCGATGGCTCAAAACGCATTTTTGTCTCTCCACACAGAAAATATCCAGAACCCTGTAAAGTTTCACCAAAGTGGAATCACACTTTTTTTTTTCCAGATACACAATCTTAATTAAGTGGCGCACTGAATTAGTGCACTGCTAAGTGTTTCCACCTAGTTCCATCTGCCTGCAATTAGTGTTGGTTCGAATCTCACCAGGCTCAAGGTTGACTCATCCTTCCATCCTTTTGGGGTAGGTAAACTGAAGACCCAGATTGTTGGGGGGCAATAAGCTGACTTTGTAAAAAATGCCCAAATTCCAGCTGAAAAACTGTCTACCAATATTCATCATTGAGCTTAAATAAATACGCAAGAAGATCATCCTACCCATTGAATCAGGTTCCAAGAGCCTTGTAATCTAACATGAGGGATGGGTGGATTGATGGATAAATAGGTGGATAAATGGATTGATATGGATGGATGCATGGATGGATGCATGGATGCATGAATGGATACATGGATTAATGGATGGATGCATGGATGGATTGATGGATAAATGAATGGTTAAATGGATAGATGGATGCATGAATGGATACATGGATTAATGGATGGATGTGTGGATGAATGCATGGATGGATACATGGATGCATGGATGGATAAATGGATGGATAGATGGATAGATGGATAGATGGATAGATGCATGGATGCATGGATGCATGGATGCATGGATGCATGGATGCATGGATGGATAAATGAATGGATAGATGGATGCATGGATGCATGGATAGATACATGGATACGTGGATTAATGGATGGATTTGTGGATGAATGCATGGATGGATGCATGGATGGATAAATGAATGGATAGATGGATGCATGGATGCATGGATAGATACATGGATACATGGATTAATGGATGGATTTGTGGATGAATGCATGGATGGATGCGTGGATGGATACATGGATGAATGGATGGATTGATGGATAAATGGATGGATAAATGGATGGATAAATGGATGGATAAATGGATGAATAAATGGATGGATATGGATGGATGGATAGATGCATGGATGCATGGATGGTTGTGTGGATGAATGCATGGATGGATACGTGGATGGATACATGGATGAATGGATGGATTGATGGATAAATGGATGGATAAATGGATGGATAAATGGATGGATAGATGCATGGATGCATGGATGGTTGTGTGGATGAATGCATGGATGGATACATGGATGGATGGATACATGGATGGATGGATACCTGGATGGATTGATGGATGGATGATATGTCATCAGATTGGTTTTGACTCCTAGCGACCAAATATATTTCCTCCTTGAGAATCGGTCCTTAACCATTTCTTTCAAATCTCCCCTGCAGTTGTCCAGATATTTTTTTTCAGATGCTGTAAGCAGAATCTGAAACCAATTGCTTTTTCTCTGCTTCTGCTCTTGGTTTCAGACCACTTATCCAAGGACTCGGTGTATTCCTGGCTCTGATTGTGCCTGGCAAATTTTTCTGCTTCTATTTTTCTGCTCTGTTCTCCCACTTTGTAAAAAAAAAAGAAAAAGAAAAGAAAGAAAGGGGGGGAATTGTAATGAACTCTAAGGTGGGTGGAAATCAAATCCTTTGAGATGGAGAAAAAAAAATTATATAAAGCATTTTATCTAATAAGCTAAAGGAGCTGGATATGATTATGTATGTATTTGTGCTGAATGGAGTGTATCCTGATAATTATAGAGAGAGGAAAAACGTAATAAAATTATGCCAGTCAGAGACAATGGTGCTGAAGAGGACTTGGGATATAGAAGGAGACATTGTAGAGCAGGGAGGAAACTCTGCTGGGACATTTTTGGACATTGTGGATCAATATGAATGTACTGAAGCAAACTAAGCATTTTTACTGTGGTCAGATGTTGTAATGCAAGGGTGTCAAACTCAAGGCCCACTGGCTGGATCTGGCCTGCAGGGCCATCTTGGATAATATAAGGGGCCAGTCCACATCAATTCAGCCCAGTCTACCCAATGCGAAGAGGAAACATCTGGCCATCTGCTTAGAATAACAGAGCTGGAAGGGACCTTGGAGGTCTTCTAGTCCATTCCCTTATTCAGGTAGGAAACCCTACACTATTTCAGACAAATGGTTGTCGAATCTGTTCTTAAAAACTTCCAGTGTTGGAGCATTCACAACTTCTGGAGGCAAGTTGTTCCACTGATTCATTGTTCTAACTGTC
>JANHFM010002953.1:144516-155964 GCA_032468115.1 Grayia smithii
TAGGTTGGCAGAAGCTGGGACAAGTAATGGGAGCTCACCCCGTTATGCGGCACTAGGGATTTGAACCGCTGAACTGCCGACCTTTTGATCAACAAGCTCAGCATCTAAGCCACTGAGCCACCGCATCCCCTTGATATATGTTTAGGATTTCTTTATTCCATTTTTTTTACAGATGGAAAGAAAATGGTACAAGAAAATTCTTTGATTATAATAATTTTGGCTACACATGTATGCTCTGGGAGATATGTATTGGTTACCTAAGAGCTTGAAATTGGTACTTTAATGAAGGCATTCATCACATTAAGAATTTTCTGAATTGGATACTTTGGAAATAAATATCCTTTTTGATAATAGAACACACTTTATAGCAAATCTATAGCAATGTTTATGAGAGTAGTAAAAAGTTTGTAAAATGCAGATGGACTGCATTTTGAAACATTTACCTGAAGTATAATTGAGAAAATCCTGTGTCAGTAATCTCTTTCAAGACCAAAAAGTAAGCACTGACATAGAAAAATGACTCCATTTGTTAGAAATTCAAAGAGGTACTTAGTTTAGCTAATTAGATCAGTCTCATATGGCCAATGAACAACTCAGCTGTTGCTGAAGCAGTCTGATTGTTTGAAAGTAGACATCAGGGATTCTTCATTTTGCATTGCATGAGTCATGATGGAAAGAAATTTATATAATAATACATATCCAGAGTGGAAATTGTTGCCTTGTGTGTATCCACGAGCTGCTGTGGCACAGTGGTTAGAGTGCAGTACTGCAGGCTACTTCTGCTGCCTGTCTGCTGCCTGCAATTTGGTAGTTCAATTCTCACCAGGCTCAAGGTTGACTCAGCCTTCCATTCTTACGAGGTGGGTAAAATGGGGACCCCATTGTTGGGGGCAATATGCTGACTCTGTAAACTGCTTGGAGTGGGCTGTAAAGCACTGTAAAGTGGTATATACGTCTAAGTGCTATTACTATTGCTATCCTGTTGGATCAATGATGCTATAGATTGTTTATCTGGGGATTCTAGTTGAAGTGTAGCGGGGATGCACTTTTGAAGGAATTATTGTTGAAACCCAACAATTATTATATTATTGAACCTCCAGATTAATGGAAGAGCATTATTAGCCCTCATTATCTTTCATAGGATTATATATTCCCCCTCAAAATTTTGAGACGTTGAAGTGCTTCTCTATGCTACAAGCACTTATAGAAAATATTTCAAGTAATTATCCTTAATAAACTAATATATCATTTTAATTCAGCAAGGGTCACGTAGTTTTAGGCTGTAGTGGTAAAACACTTAGGAAACCATTAATTTCAATGTACAATGAAATATACAATATGCAATGCAATGAAATTCATGCTTCCATTTCTCTGAAATCAATATGAATTATGTGCCTAACTGTGCATTTAATTCTATTGATTTCTTTGATATTTAGGCATGCCTAACTTTCTTTGGAGTGTAATAGTGGGTCAGGTTTTCTCTTGCTTATATGAGTAGGCTGTAAACATTTATAGTTATATGAGAGTGGGCTGGAATGAATTTAGTAAAACTTACTTCTGCTCAGGGGTGAAATCCAGCAGGTTCTGACAGGTTCTGGAGAACGGGTAGTGGAAATTTTGAGCAGTTCAGAGAACCAGCAAATACCACCTCTGGCTGGCCCCAGAGTGGAGAGGGAATGCGGATTTTGCAATATCCTTCCCCTGGGATGGGATGGGAATGGAGATTTTGCAGTATCCTTCCCCCTGCCACACCCACCAATCCACACCCATAGAACTGGTAGTAAAAAAAAAATGGTTTCTGCTTCTACTGTAAATAGACACCAAAAATGGCATGCTAAGTAGATGTGGATTGATATGGTATGCTGAAATTTCATTGGAAAACTTCCACTGGATGTCACCATTATTTGAAGAAAGATAACAAATCTCTCTCTCTCGCTCCCTCTCCCTCTCCTTCTGTGTGTGTGTATGTTCATAGGACTCTCATCTATTACCTGGGAACATTTGTCATGCTCTATTTTGCACAAGGAATATGAGCTTTCTGCTACTTACTCTTTGCAACCTAGCAAAGGGAAGACAATAGAAGAAAGAAGAAAATTGAAGGGAAAGAATGTAAAGTTACTCCACTGTGATGCACTTGATCTTATTTAAAGTAAAATAAAAAATCACTAGATCCTAACATTTTTAGCTTTTGGTTGCAGAATCTAATCCTATCCTTTGGATCCAGTCCTTCAAAGACTCTTCCCACATCATTCAGCCACCAATAACTCTGACTCATCTGTTTGCCCATCATGGTAGTGCTAATGTAGATCACTTATTCTTGTGGAGCAACAGGTCAGCTCTGGAGATTAGAAGTGATTAAGAGGCTAGACGGATTTACTACCTAAAGGAAGAAAGATAAATTGCAGTGCATATGTAACTAGACCTATAGAATAACAAGGAAAGTAAAGAATCTGGGCAGAAATATTTTCATGAAAGTAAAGAAAACATAATTTAGTCAGGATTATTAGCATAGGGGCAAACTGCAAGAATATTTACACAAGGTTATGAGTTTAGTTACTTCAGATATATGAATTTGGACGGGAGTTGATAAATTAATGAAAGAGGCTTTACTGAAGTATCATTTGACACCATTTCTAGTTGTGAAGTTGCTAAAGTACAAGGTTCCCTCCATTAAATTAGATTAATTATTCACATTGGATTTTATTGAATTGCTTTTGATTCTTGTTTTTAGAGATTGGAAAGCAGATTTAGTCTTGTATCAGTAAATAAAACAGAACTCTGCTCTCTCGAAACAGCTTGTTCTTTAGAAATACCAATGTCATTCTGGAGCAGGATGACCCAGGAATTCAATCTAGTCAGTTGAAACGGCCAAACACTGAAAAACAGTTTGTGTAGTTCTCACTTGCTTTATGTGCCATGTGCATGTTGGTGAGAGTTTGTATCCCTGCCTGGTGATTAAATAATATACTCATTTCCAGCATTAAAAAACCCAAACAAACTTCTAGGTAGTTCTTAGAGACCACAATATATAATTACAGTTTTGATTACCTTGTAAGAAGTTTTTCAGTTTTAATTCTGTATCTCATCTTGAACTAATTATTGTACCTCCTCAAACAATACTTGTCAAAGTCAGTTTAAGAATAGGGAAGCCCAATGTAAAAGCATGTTTGGGTCTTTCCTATCCATGCAATTCTAGATCCATGCTAGAGGTGGACCCTGCAAAAGGAAATGTTAAATGTATTGACAATAGAATACTGATAGAGAACTCACAAACTAAAAATTAAGACATGTAACTAGGAGAAATATATTAGACAAAAAAACCTAAATGATGATGATAATGAAAATGATGATGAGATACTACTGAAAAAAAAACATTTTTCTTTAATAAGGGAGAAAATGTTTTTATTCTGAAATGCTACTTGCTTTCTTTTTTTGTAAATTTCTATAAAATTATTTTAGTAGTTGTCTTCATTTCAACTGCACAGAAAATCAAAATGACAGCAAAATAATTCCTTGCTTCCTTCCTTGCTTCCTTCCTCCCTTCTTCTCAAATTCCAGTGATGCTATAGTGATGATAGGCAGAGAGTTATGTTATCAAGCAAATGCTGCCATTATGTGCAGGTAGTTACATAATGGTATGTAAGTTACAAAACCAAACCACTTGAATAATCAAAGGGACAGAATGCAATGAAGCTGCAGGAACTCTGCATAAAGTGATACAATTTACTTCTCTCTTTATATGTGGCTAAAGAAGCGGCATATTTTTTTTTCACTTGCAAGTTTCTATTTTCTCTATTTATGTAAACGTTCTTTTTTTCTTTTCGACCTGGCCTGCATAATTCCAGATGATTTGAGAAATTTGACACTTTAAATGTCTATGGAGCCAGATTGCACTCCAGCTGGATGAATTTGTTGGCTATGAAAAAATCTAGCTTTAATCCCAGCAGCACCTATAGTAAAAAAAAAAAATCACTTACGAGTTCTTTTCATGTGTCAATTCGGCCATGATGAGCATATCCAAGGCAAATTACTATCTCAAATCAAATGAAATCTTTATTGTTGTGGTCCAAAACTGGTATACATATCAAAATAAGACTAAACTAAAACTGTAATAGAGCAAGTTACTGTCATGTATTATTATTTATTTATGTATTAGATTTATGTTCAAGTGGTCAAGGTGGCATATTCTCTACTCTAGTCCATTACCTTAACCACTGTACTATACTGGTTCTCAGCAGTGGTGGGATTCAAATTTTTTTACTACCGGTTCTGTGGACGTGGCTTGGTGGGCATGGCCATGGGGTGTGACAGGCAGCACTTAGCCTCCTGCCCCTCCCTGGGAGCAAAAACGGACCACGGGGGGAGTCATGCTGCCCCCCAGACCCATTTTGGGTCTAGTATTTATTTATTTATTTTATTTATTCTTATTTATATGCCACCCTTCTCCCAAGGAACTCGGGGTGGCTCATAAAACATTAAAAAAGACAATATAGAATATAGAATTGAAAATTAGATAATTTAGATTAAAACAATTTAGAAAAAACAGAGAGAAATTAAAAGACCTGATCCCATCAGCAGATCTGATTAAAAAGCCATGTCTTCAGATCACTACGGAATGAGCGGAGGTCAGGGGCAGTCCGGAGGTTGGTGGGTAGTTCATTCCAGAGGGTTGGTGCGTCCACAGAGAATGCCCTCACCCTGGGCACCACCAGCCAACATTGTCTGGCTGATGGAACCCTGAGGAGTGCAGCCCTATGTGAGTGCACAGGGCGGTGGGATGACGGCAGAAGGTGGTCTAGTAGGCCTCTCTGAAGCTCCTGGGAGTGAAAATGGGGCATGTGGGGACTCCTGGAAGGGGCGAGGAAGGAAGGGATGGGGCCAGCCACCTGAACCAGTTGAATCCCACCACTGGTTCTCAGTGCATCCTTATGTGAGAGAATGGTACTGCCATCTCTGAAAAAGGGGGTAGAATGCTCCCTCTCCATGAAAACTATCATTTTTATTTTTATTTTTAAATTCCATTTATACCCCACCCTTCTCCGGAGACTCAGGGCGGCTTACAACTTTTTTGAGCACAACTTAATTTGCTCAGCAAATCCCTTCATCCTTTGTATATGCCTGCTTATTAGGGCTATTGCCCCCCCAAGCAGCATTATTACAAAGTCAGCTTATTGCCCCCAACAATCTGGGTCCTCAGTTTACCTACCTCGAAAGGATGGAAGGCTGAATAAATCACTTGACTCATTTGTATTAGAAAATTTTATATTTGTCTTCAACCTTCCCACTGACAGTTGAAAATATTGCAGACTTGCAGTTATGTTAGCTCTTAGTCTACATCCTCACTTTTTTTTTATGCTAAAAGCACTATGCGATAGCCTCTATTAAACAAAACCTAAGTGATGACAACTCTGGTATGCTCAAGATTATAATTTAGAATATATGAATCTAAATACCAAAGTCCATAAATTAATTAAGGGAGGGGGAGAGGAAAAGATGGGATGAAGAAAGAAGAGGAAAGGAAGTATATTACATGGCAGTAAAACAAGGAGAAATAAGAAAGAAAACAAGGAGAAATAAGAAAGATAACAGATATGAACAAAAATGCTATAATTTTGTAGAATGGATTTGATGAATACATGCAGGGAAATGCAGATATAGGTTAATTCTGAATAAAAGGGCTAAAATCTATGCCTGAAACTATGAATTGGTGTCAACTGCATAATTTTGAGTATATATCAAAGTGGGAATTTGTAAGTAGGTGATTATTGGCTGTTACTTACCAGTGAAAGGTGATAATGGAAGAATCAGGCATGAATTTAAGGGGAAATTGTGCTATACTCTGAATGAATACAACTTAGGGGACAAAAAATATTCTTTTAGGTGACCCTAATGGATGTGTAGGAACAAGATGAGAGAGTACAGAAACATTGATTAGGCTATTCAGAGATATAATGGTGAATGAGAATAATGACTGTTTGCCATGCATTTGCTTAGAAAAAAAGGTTTATTTGATTCAAATACGAGATTTAAGTATAAGTCTGTCCTCTCAATAGAGAACAAGTGGAAAGAGGATGAGAAGGCTGGCTGGAATAGAATGACAATAATTTTATTACAGAGTGCCACAGAAATGTGTGATTATGTGAAAGAGGTGACAGCTGAAGAAAAATGTATGCAAAAGATTGCTGCAAAACAATGTAGGTTACACAAAAGCTATCCTTGTGAAAAAAATATACTGTAGTTGTAAGACAGTAGTCAAAAAGAGTTATAAAGATTTAGGAAGCAGAGAAAATGCCAACTAATTTTGATGAAAAATAAAAATTGTTTGAAAGTGGGTCAGGAAATGCTTGTTAAGAATAAACGGAATGAAATAATTTAAGATAAAATTCCAATGTGAGAATGTCAGAAAGAGTATTTTAGAGATTTGTATGGAAAAGTCAGTAATACATTGAAGAGTGAAATTGAAACAAATGTCATAAATATTTGGACCCATTGGGAAAAATGATGAAATTAAAGTAACAAATGCTGTGAGAATGTTGCAAAATGCTGAAGTAGAGATATAATACTGTAACTGGAGAAATGTTAAAAAGTAGATATGGTTTCCTTATGGAAGGCTGGGTGACTTGTACAAAAATACTAAAAGGATGCCGTTATTATAATTTACAAATTTATTTATAATTTATCTAGCATTGCTAGATAATAACCAGACTTCCATCTGCATTTTAAATGCTATCAGCTGAAATTTTGGAATAATTATGCAGAATGCTTTGCAGTGGTTTGATCTGAAAGCAAGATTGTGTGCAATTGGTAACGTTATCCTGTTTCTGAAAGTTCATGCCTGACCCATTAATAGGAGTTGAACTGCCTAGCCAATGTCACTATTAAGGAATCCAGATACATGTAGATTTTTGAATTCTCAGGGGGAGGAAGGGAAGGAGGGAGCTGAGCAGGGATGGGTTCTACTTACCTTTACTACCGGTTCTGATGATGCATGCGCTTTGCATGCAACATCCAAAAAAGCGTTCTGCATATGAGCGGAGCGCACGGAGCTCACAGAACGGTAAGCACGGGCATGCGGGTGGGCCCAACTCCCGGGCGCGGAGAACTAGTTCGGTGACATCACAGCGTCACCGCTACCGGATCGCGCGAACCGGCCCGAACCGGGAGCAACCCACCACTGGAGCTGAGGCAGAAAGGTTGGAAGAGGGAGAGAGAGATGGTATTATAGTCAGCGGTGAAATCCTCTGAAGTCTGCTACTGGTTCTGTGAGTCTGCTACTGAGCATGCGCTTTGCGCGTGCATGCAAGGCCTGAGGTGTGCCCGTGCAGTGCTAAAAAAGGAACTTTTTGAACCCTTCCGAGTCTGCAAAGGTAAGTAGAACAGCGAGGGGGGTTAGTTAGTTAAATCACCACGTGATTTAGATTAGCTAGAAAACAGGAACTCTGGCCATTTCACTGGTCTATTAATTTAGTCACTTTTTCAAAGAATGTTTGCAAATCTGTTGCTTGATTTGGGATTTTCCCAGGTATTGATGTCAGGCTGATTGGTTTGTAATTTCCTGGATCCCATTTCCCTCCTTTTTTGAAGATGGGAACTGTATTAGCTCTTTTCCAGTATTCTAGTAGTTTCCTGTGCTTCATATCATGTTGGATCTGTAAATTCCTCTGTAGTATTGAATACCAATAGTGATGATGCCTTTTTGAACACTTGGAGATACTACGTTTGGAAACTTCTATCTGCATTCTAAATGCTATCAGTTAAAATTTTGGAATAATTATATGGAATGACCATTTCTGGAAGGCAAACTCAGAATCCAACCTAGTGTTTTCTACATGTTTTAGACTAGAGTGTTTACAATACCTGCAGTTGCCTACCTTACCTTTGGCTATGGGATTTGTAGTCCAAATTTAAGGGTAGCAGATTACCTATCTTCCCTGTTCTACATTTGTAGGGAACTTTGGTTTTTGTGTCTAGGAATTAAAATGCAGTTGCATTTGGTAAGGTGCTAAGTAACCTAAGGATACCAACATTGAGAATTGAAGTTCTGCTTTTCCTTTGTCAGAATGCAGAACATAATGGATCCTGCATAAGTAGATAGATAATATAATTCAAGACCTGATTTAGATGCACTGAGATGTGCTTGTGTAAGCTAAAGTACAATTTGTATTCTTGCCCATAGGGCAATTTATAAGTCTGCTTTCAGATACTAATCAATAGGGAGATATGCAGTCTTCCAGCACCAGCAATTTTAGATTGCTTATTGCATTGTGGTTGTGCATTTTACTCACATATTGAAACAAAAGTCTCTTCTTTAAAGGCAAAGGAAAAAAAACCTCGAGGGTATTGTAAAAAGTATTATAAGCCTTTTACAGACAATTGTTTCATATAAAAATGAAATCAATATTTGCAGTGGGTTTCCTTTTATTAAGTGCGTACTGATGTCAAAAATGTGAGCAATCCCTTTTGTGCAGCTGTGGTTAATAGGAAATCTTTTATTTTCTTGCTGAGAGTTTTTGTTCAATCATAGTATTCTTGAAAGCTTAGATTCAAATTTTTGACTTAGTCCATTAACTGTCAGAACAATCTGACAATTTGTGGTGTCATGTTATTATGCTGCTTAATCTCTTCAGATTAGTTTTTATCATAATTAGTATGCTATACTATTTGATAAAATATTTTTGAATGGGAACATTGTCTAGTTATTCAATGAATTGCCTTCCATTGATTTACTTTTTAATCCATGTAGTACATCACTGAATTGTGCTCAAATCCATGTACAAAAATATATTTATATGCTTTTTTTCTTTTGATATGATCTGGGTTTTTTCATCAATGATAATGAAATCAATTGATACTGTAGTTTATTATAAGTATCAGAGTTTCACTGAATAAAGGAATATTTTGAATAAGTAGCAATAGTTATCAGCTATCAACATTATAGTTATCATTCTCAGCTGCTAAAGTTCCTCTGGGAATTATAACTGTTGTAACCAACATTAGTTTGATTCTCAAAGAAAGCCTAGGAAGAAAGATGATGGTGAACAGATATAGGCTAGGACAGTTACTTTTTAAAATTTGCTAAAAACAGAAATAATTTTAAAAAGCTAGAATCCCTGGTGCATTTTAAATTCTTACAAAGTTAGAAATTAGCTATACTTGCAGAAGCTTAAAAGAAATCTTTTGGCATTGCCCGAGATATGCACAGCTCCCATCTCCAAAACGTTCTGGACTTAAGACCTGTTTCTTTTACAAAAGGGCTTGTCCAGCCTCTGTCAGACACTCTTCTGACTCCAGAGTAGTAGAAGACAAGTTGCTGAGAGACAATTTGAGGCTGTGTGATCAGGGCTGCACAGAAAAGAAAGAGAGAAGGATGAATGACAAAATAAGTAGTACAGCTTTGCAATACAAACTTTGCTTCTCTTCCAATTGCGTCATATCACACACAAATCATTAGGGAAAGAGCTTATTTATTTATTATTAGTTAAACTTATATGCCGCCGACTCCCAAAGGACTCTGAGCAGCTCACAGTAAAAACATAAAGAATTATATTTATAAAAATTTAAAAGCAATTTAAAAAAACAGTAAACAGTAGGGGAAAAAAAAAGAAGCATTCATATCCCATCAGGGGCCGGATCTCACTAGGACACAGTTGTGAGATCAACAACCCCATGCCTGCCGGAAAAGCCAGGTTTTGACAACTTTATGGAAGACCAGTAGGATGGAGGTAGTCCAGACCTTGGGAGGTAGCTGGTTCCAGAGAGCCGGAGCAGCCACAGAGAAGGTCCTCCCCTGCGGGCCCGCCAGCTGGCATTGTTTAGCTGATGGAACCCAGAGAAGACCAACTCTGCAGGACCTTATCCGTCTCAGGGAGACGTAGGGTAGGAGACGATTCTGGAAATAACCTGGTCCTGAGCCATATAGGGCTTTCAAGGTAATGACCAACACCTTGAATTGCACCCAGAGACTAATAGGAAGCCTGTGCAGCTCGCGGAGAATTGGTGATACGTGTGTGTATCTCGGGACACCCACAACAGCTCGCGCAGCTGCATTCTGGACCAACTTGCTTCCTAATGGTGAGATACATGTTGATGAGTGCTTCATTTGCTGTGGATAGCCATGCTATTTATAACAATCCTCCCTTTATCTTGGTGAATCCCCCCTCACACACACACAAGGAGAAATAACTAATGTTAACATGAATTCACACAGAATTTAGATATAAAGCAGCAGTGCTAGAGATAGTAAAGCAATAGAAAAGATTCATACCCTACTAGAGAGGACTTCTCCCCCCACCCCCCTGCTTGTTCTTGTGCCATCTTCACTTGCCTTTTTTCAGTAAACATAAACCAGATGGGACAAGAAGAAGAAATACTCATAAATGCTTTGCCTTTTTCCATGGGGGGGGGGGGCATCACTGATTAGTTCTGATACAAATCATCGTAAACGTCAATTATATGGAGAAAACTGGTTATACTTAAGGAGAAGGAAGGAAGAATCTTGCTATACAAACCTTGAGTCAGGGGTATGATGGACATCTTTTCTCCTAGCTTATCCTCAAATTTCTATACCCATGCTCAGTTCTTCCATTATTTTCTATCCTATGGATTATGCACAACATTTTAAATGAGAAAGGAGACATTAAATTGCACCCACTTCCACTCACATCAGTCCAGAGTCAATCCTGATTTTGTTTTCTATCTCTTTGTGACAGAGGAATGGTTTTGTTGCCCATTAAAATTAAGTGGCATAGTTGCAGTTTTGTCTGAAAAAAAAATAGCCATCTTTATTTCAAGTCCATCACCATTTGTAACTGGCTGACCAACCACACTCAATGTGTAGTCCTCAATGGAACTACATCTACATGGAGGGAAGTATGTAGTGGCTTTGTTGTAGGCCCAGTACTTTTCAACATCTTCATCAATGATTTGGACAAGGGGATAGATGGGGAAGTCATCAAATTTGCAGATGACACCAAGCTGGCAGGACTAGCCAACACTCCAGAGGATAGGCTTAAGATACAGAAGGATCTTGACAGACTTGAACTTTAAGTGCTATCTAACAAAATGAAATTCAATGGTGAAAAAAGTAAGGTTCTACATTTAGGCAAGAAAAACAAAATGTACAGGTACAGTATATGTGGTACCTTGCTCAACAGTAGTAACGGTGAGAGGGACCTTGAAGTCCTAGTGGACAACCATTTAAATATGAGCCAGTAGCTGCCAAAAAAGCCAACACAGTTCTAGGCTGCATAAACAGAGGGATAGAATCAAGATCGTGTGAAGTGTTAATACCATTTTATAATGCCTTAGTAAGGCCACACTTGGAATACTGCATTCAGTTTTGGTTGCCACGATGTAAAAAAGATGTTGAGATTCTAGAAAGAATGCAGAGAAGAGCAACAAAGATGATTAGGGGACTGGAGGCTAAAACATATGAAGAACGGTTGCAGG
>JANHFM010002955.1:36485-46734 GCA_032468115.1 Grayia smithii
GCTTCTTGGAAGAGTTGGAGAAAGTGATTCCTCCTTCAGCAAGACGCTGCTCGGTTTTCCAGGCTGCCTTGCTGCTGCCCAGAAGCTCTGCAAATGCCGCCGCCACCAAAAAGCACGAATGTGTCTGCGTGGCCTGAGACAAGCCAGCGGCCAAGCTTGCAACCATACGGTACCTCAATTCCTTCCTTCCTCTGCGTTTGCAGAGCTTGTAGGCGGTGGCAAGGCGGCCTGGAACCGAGCGGTGTCTTGCTGGAGGAGGACATCGCTTTCTCCGACTCCCAGCCTCGGGGCTTTCCCCCGAGGGAGTCGGAGTTTAACCCCGCTCCTGCCTTGGCAGCTTCTTGGAAGAGTTGGAGAAAACAATGCCCTCCTCCAGCAAGACGGCGCTCGGTTTTCCAGCCCACAAGCTCTGCAAACGCAGAGGAAGGAAGGAATCGAGGTCCCGTACGGTTGCAAGCTTGGCCGCCGACTTGTCTCAGGCCACGCAGACCTGTTTATGTATTTTGGCGGCGGCAGCGGCATTTGCAGAGCTTCTGGGCAGCGGCAAGGCAGCCTGGAAAACTGAGCAGGTTGTTGTACGCCCAGGGGACCCATGCTGGAACCATCCCTTAGGTGATAGGGTAAGGGAGGAAGGCCCTCCCCCTAGATGGAGTGGAAGGCCACCAGTAGGGGGGTTACCATCCGGATTGTCACCTCCACCCCCATATGGGCCCAATCCGCCCCCACCGTTTCCCTATTGGGGTCCGCCCCCATTGACTGCTACCTTTGATGGCAGTTCGGATAGGGTGGCCCTTTTTATTAACCAGGTGGTTAGCTATTTTGATCGGTATAGCCACCTATATGCATCCCAGTGGGAAATGGTAGTCGCCATCACAGGAGGGTTAACAGGTGAGGTGGCTGAATGGGTGGCCGACATCCACAGCACAAAAGCCAGAGAATTGACACATGCTCGGCTTTTCTTGAATGCTCTACGGTCTCATTTTGAGGATGATTCGAAGTTTAAGCAGGCAGAAGGTGAAATCCTAGCTTTAAAACAGAGAGGACGACCAGCTAGGGAGTATATACATGAATTCAGAAAACTAGCCAGTCGCCTGCGTTCATGGCCAGAGCGTTTGATCATACACCAGTTTTGCTCTGGCCTTGACAAAGATATTAGGCAGGCCTGCACATACTGGGGAATCCTGTTACATTTGTCAGAATGGTATAAAGCCGCCATTGAATTCGATCATGGACTTCGGGAGTTTCGTCCCCGCCTCGAGGGACCTGTTTGGGGACCTCGATGGTTACCATTGATGATGACCTCACGGCCAAGGGGTCCTGCGCCTTCACAACCACCAACTCCACCTCCAGTGGGGATGGGGACCCCTCCCCACCAACCAACGTTTAGGTGCTTTCGATGCAACTAAAAAGGCCACAGGGCTGTGGACTGCCCTTTTCCACCTGTTCCTGTTGGCACAGTACCAGTGCCTACCCCAAGGGAGTCCGCACGGTTACGGTCATCATTGGAACGTTCATGTCCCACACCAAGGTCTGCACTTACAACACGTTCGGAGACTCGTAGAAGACCAGATGCTGTGCCATCTCCCATCCGGTCGGATGTTCCTGAGGACAGTGATGAGGAGGACATCGAGGATTCATTGGTGAGTATTCCGGTCATACCATTCAATATACCAGTAAAACTGACGAACAGACGCACATCAAAAGAGGTAGAACAGGGAGCCCTCATAGACACAGGATGCACGCAGTGTTTGATTAGTCACTCCTTGGCAGATGAATTGGGGCTGACAAGGAGGGTATTGAAAGTTCCCATTTGCTTTGAACAAATGGATGGAACGGTACTAGGTGGACGGCCTGCCTCTCAGGTTACAGAACCTGTACAATTATCAATAGGAGAGCATACGGAGATTATACAATTCATCATTATTGAAAACATGGTAGAGTCAGTCATTCTAGGCTTAGCATGGTTAGATAAGTGGAGGCCCATCATATGGTGGGAGGGGGGCTATCAGAGACTGCGGATGGAATTAGGACCAGAACCTACCTGGTATATGGAGGAGACACTAAGAAAGGGGAGGCCCTCCCTTCCTTTAGCGGTTCAGCTCCGATTGAACAGGTGGAGGGGGTTCATAGTGAAGGGATACCACACGATTACCAGGACCTTTTGGAAGACTTCAGCGAAGACGCTTGTGAAACGTTACCCCCACATCGCCCCACCGATTGTGCAATTGAATTAGTACCAGGAGCTAGGCTACCGCGTCCCCGTATGTATTCAATGACTCAGAAAGAATTAAATGTATTACGGGCATACATTGATAAAAATCTGAAACGGGGGTTTATCCAGCCCAGTCGGTCTCATATAGCGGCCCCAGTCATGTTTAGGGAGAAAAAGGACGGGGGCTTACACTTATGTGTGGACTATAGGGGGCTAAACGCAATATGCATAGAACCCCTATATCCACTCCCCCTATTGAAGGATCTATTAACCGCTCTGTCTTCCGGTAAAGTATTTACCAAATTGGATCTCCGGGAAGCATATCATCGAGTCCGGATACGCCCCGGGGATGAATGGAAAATGACCTTCAACTGCCCGCTGGGCAGCTACCAGTATACAGTGATGCCATTCGGATTCCAGGGGGCTCCAGCAGTCTTTATGCAGGTAATCAACAGCATTCTGCATGAGTTCTTATACAGGGGAGTCCTCGTATATCTTGATGATACTTTAATTTACAGGAATAACCTAGCAGAACATGTACAATTGGTTAGGAAGGTGTTACGTAAATTACTTGATGCCAAAATGTATGTCAAAACATCCAAATGTGAGTTCCATAAATCCCAAATCGACTATCTGGGTTACCGTATCTCAGGAACTGGAATTACAATGGACCCTAACAAAATTAAGGCAATATTAGAATGGGCTCCACCCACAACTCGGAAGCAGGTGCAAAGCTTTCTAGACTTTGCAAACCTCTATAGGCAGTTCATCCCAAACTTTGCGGAAATAGCCTTCCCAATAACCGACCTATTGAAAACAAAACAGAGCCCAGGAAAACCTCGACCTGGGCAACCAATTTCCTGGACACAGACCTGTCAAACGGCGTTTGACAGGCTGAAATGATTGTTTGCCCAGGAATCTATTCTTAGACATCCGAATCTGGAACAGGAATTTGTGGTGCAGGTCAACACCAGTGATGCTGCTGTGGGCGCTGTCTTGTTGCAGGCGGACACTAGCGGGATACTGAGACCATGTGCATATACATCACGAAAGCTGTCGTCGACCGAGAGGGCCTGGGCCGTGTGGGAATGGGAGGCATTCGCTATAAAGTGGGCTCTAGATACGTGGAGACATCTGTTAGAGGGGGCCTCCATTCCGTTCGAGGTGTGGACAGATCATAAGAATTTGGAAGCCCTGCAAAATCCGCGCAAATTGACACCTAAACAAATAAGGTGGGCTCAGTTCTTTAGTAGGTTTCAGTTTCACCTCAAATACGTTCCAGCAGGAAAGAACTTTCTGGCAGATGCCTTATCTCGCATGCCCCAATACAATAGCAAAAAAGAGGACATCATACAACCCCTGATACCTACGACCCAGGTGATAGGACATTTGACCCCTAAAGACACATCAAACCCTTGGAATGAAGAAATAAAACACGCGTTGGATCAGGACGAATGGTTTAAACTCCATGGCACCACACTCACAACACATGGGGGTTTAGCATGGAACGGCGATAAACTGTATGTCCCAGAAACGCTAAGATTGCGGGTGTTACAACAGTGCCACGATGTCAAAACCGTGGGACATTTTGGGTTTCTAAAGACCCTGCATCTGGCACGGAAACAGTTTTGGTGGCCATCCATGAGGAAGGATGTACAAAACTATACGCAAACCTGCCAGGTATGTGCCACTACAAAACCACGAGTAGGAAAACCCCAGGGCCTCCTACAAAGCGTGGCTAATCCATCGAAACCGTGGGAAGAGATCGCCATGGATTTTATAGTTGACTTACCTAATAGTAGTGGTCACACAGTTATATGGACGGTGATCGATCTCTTCTCACGCCAGGCCCATTTCATTCCCTGCAAAGGCTTACCCTCTGCCCGCCGATTAGCGGGACTGTTTGTATAACATGTATACCGCATACATGGAGTACCCAAGCAAATAATATCCGACAGGGGCGTACAATTCACGGCACGGTTTTGGCGTACCTTCCTCCAACGCATAGGGTCATCCCAGGGACTCAGCTCAGCCTATCATCCCAGCACCAACAGAGCAGCTGAACGAGCCAATGCCATGGTCGAACGCTATCTCCGTAGTTACGTTTCATATCAACAAGTAGACTGGGTGGAACTCCTACCATTCACGGAGGTCGCTTATAACAATACTGTACATCGAAGCACAGGTCTTAGTCCGTTTCAAATAGTCGCAGGTCGTGACTTTGTAGCCATACCCGAACTAGAAAAAAAAGACGACAACGCCTATTCACCACAGGAATGGAGAGAACGGCTTCAAGAATGTTGGAAAAACGTACAAAAGGCCCTTGATAATGTCTTGACTGAATACCAACTACACGCGGATAGAAAAAGACAGCAAAGTCCAACATACCTACCGGGAGACCTAGTGTATTTATCAACTAAATATTTAAGATTGCGATTTCCCAGTCGCAAACTAGGACCCAAATACATAGGCCCATTCAAGGTTGACACCATCATAAATCCCGTCACTGTCCGATTGTGTCTTCCTCCATTATTGGGCAAAGTGCACCCGGTGTTTCATGTAAGCCTACTGAAGCCTGCTAATCTAAACACTACTAAAAACTGTCCTGGGCCAGTACATGACCAGTATTATGAGATTGAAGAAATCCTAGATGTAAAACATAAACGCAAACAATTGCGATATCTTGTACAATGGAAAGGATATCCCCGGGGGGAGGCAACCTGGGTCACTCGTGCCGATCTTAACGCTCCCAAACTGCTGCGATTGTTTTATAAAAAATATCCGTGGAAGCCAAGGGACTAATTCTCTTTTCTTTATCCCCTCACAGCAAGAGCCTTGGTGGAGGGAGCCGCATGTCGGGTGACCACTCGACAATCACCGCAAGCCACAAGGGGGGGTGTTGGGACAATATACGGGTGACGGGGAGCACAGGGGCGCGGATCGGGATGTACTGGTGTGAGCTCACATTGCTGCTTCGGCGCCATCCTAAGGGCTCCGGTGGACGTTCCCTGGACGTTCTGAGAGGCTGCGCAGAGATGACAGCGCATTCGGCAACCATCCGCATCAGCTGAGAGATGCGTGGGACTGTGCTTGCAATCAGCCAGCACAGCTGGGAGACACGCATGCTGGGTGTGGTGGGGCGGTGCGGCGCGGGTTATTTAAACAGCAACTAGTCCACTTATCTCCTGATGCTGACTTTGACCCATTAGAGGTGTTCACTCCTTGTCGTAGCAGCAAATAAACCAGATCAAACACACATCTTGGTTTGTGTTGTTTTCGCAGCTGCGAAGAGCCGACACCAGCGACCAAGCTTGCAACCGTACAGTACCTCGGCAAGGTGGCCTGGAAAACCGAGCGGTGTCTTGCTGGAGGAGGGCGTCACTTTCTCTGACTCCCACCCTCAGGGCTTTCCCCCGAGGGAGTCAGAATTCAACCCTGCTCCTGCCTTGGCGGCTTCTTGGAAGAGTTCGAGTCAAGCCGTTTTAGGGGCCAGGCAGCTGGCAACCTTACGAGTAGTTCCGTTCTCTCTCTTTCTCTCCGCCCCCCACCCACCCCATCTCTGCTTCCTGAAGCTTGTTTGGCTTTATCCCTGGTTGAGGAACTCTGGGAGTTGAAGTCCACAAGTCTTAAAAGTTGTCAAGGTTGGAGACCTCTGCTCTAACTGGCAGTTTTATGACATTAATTGGAAAATTGCGCTTAGATTCTGATTTTAAATTTACGTTAGTATCTCTGCATGGTATTTAAAAAAAACCTTACTGGTGGAAGGGGGTGGACATGTGACTGAGTGGGCGTGGCTGTGAGTGACGTGACCAAATTTTTAATCAAGACACACACACACACCCCGCAATGGTGTCCCACTTTACCAATGTTAAAATCTGGTCACCTTACAATAAGCTGACTTTGTAAAAGCAGGCATATACAAGGAATGAAGGTTATGGTTAAGCACATTGGTTTGTGCTTAATAAATTGTAAGCCGTCCTGAGTCTTCGGAGAAGGGCGGGATATAAGTTGGATTAAAAATAAAAAAAATAAAAAAATGAGATGGCCACAACAAGTTGTCCCATTCCAACCAATTTGGCCTTATATTCCTCTTTTCTCAGTAAGAAAATCTATCTTAAAAGAAGCTACCTACTAAAACTTAATGCAAACTGTGATATAGTAATTATATGTTTAAAATCTTATCCAAAGAATTAAAGCACAATCATTTACCTTTTTTGAAAAAAAAAATAATTAAGTTACTTTAGAAGATGTATACAAAGGCTCAACCTATCAGGAACAACTGCAAATATGTTTTATGGTTTTATGCATTTTTTAAATTTATCAGATTTATATATCCATTCATGTCACAGGAGGTTACTCTGCAGAATACAAAAATCAAATAAAAACAATTGCATAAGTGCACACATTATAAAAAAATATAAAGCAATCATTAAATGAATTGTTATTAAAATTAAAATATATCAAAAGTTCTTTATTTTATTCATTTACTGAGGGTCTTGGAGACATGGAAGGCCTATACAACTAACAGTGATACAAGCCTCCAGGTAAAATGTCTATGGAGATTCTCAATTCTCCAGGTCATGGTTGTCCCAAATATATTTATTCCAAAAGGCAACTGGAATTTCTCATCGTTGTTGTTTTCTTTGAAAATATCTCTTCAGTTCTGAAGAAGTTTCTTGGATGAGAAACAAAAAGTTTTCAAAGAAAAAAAAATCAAGAAAGTCCAGTTCCTTTTTGGAAAAAGCAGCTTTGTGAAAAAAAACTAACAGCAACAGAGTCCAAATTAGAAGTGAATGTCTTCCTTAGCAAGGAAAGTCTCCAACTAGTTTATAGGTACTAAGAGCAAGGCAGGAAGTGAACTGCCTTGCTCTTCACAACTGCAGAGGAAGTGGATGAAGTATTGCTTTTACAAGAAAAGACAATATTCATATATTGGCATCCATGTTTAATGGCAGAGTTGAATGATTAACAGAAAGAGTGACAAAAGGGATTGAGGGTAAGGCCATTTCACTTGAGTGCAATGTTTTTAAAAATTCATACTGTCCTACTGTGTCAGGTGGATTTTACTGATCTACCCAACCCCATATAAACATCTGTTCATACACATTTTTATAACACAGACACAATGAAAAAAGAATGAAACTCCTAGAATCCATGACAGTCAATCCATGATAGCAGGTTCATAGGTAGATTCATCCTGAAACAGGGAATCCCTCAGAGAGCCAGTCTCTCTGTCCACTGGACATATTATTTCCTTAAATATAAAGGCTACGATGCTTCTTGAGATTCAGCCACTTCCTTAAACATCAGTTTGAATATATAACCAACTGACACATTTCAGGATTGATGATATCATTGACCTAAACCACTGTTCCCACTCTAAGACCTCCACTGCAGACATAACCAGTGGTTTCTCATCAGCATATTAAAGGGCTCCATATGTCAGAATACTTGGTTAGTCTCACCACAGAAATTAAGAGTTCATTTTGGGTTTTATCAAGGCCAAGCTGCCATGTGAAATCCATTCAGGAGTCTATAGATCACTCTTAGGAATTTGTTCCTAACCAGAATGACTCCAATATGATGAATCACACATTCTAATATCATGGTGCAAGCTTTGCCCTTTCATAGTTACATTGTGGCATTGCATATGTAAGGTGAGAAGTTGGTATCATATCACAATGTATGTTTGGTCACTTGTACCCTCTTCTCCTCTGGAGAACACTTTTGGATCCTTTTTGGAGCCGTGGGACTGCAGTGGTTAAAGTGCAGAATTGCAGGCAAACTCTGCCCATAGCCTGAAGTTTGAATCTAGTGGGCCTCAAGGTTGACTCAACCTTCCATCCTTCTGAGGTAGGTAAAATGAGGATCCAGATTGTTGGGGCAATATACTGACTCTGTAAACCGCTTAGAGAAGGCTGTAAAGCACTTTGGGACAGTATATAAGTGCCATTGCTATTACTATTTTTCTCAGTGGATCAATAGATAAGTATAATATTGTTGGCTCTTTGATTTAGTTGGGTTCCCTTTATCTAGTTTTTAGGATGTGTGGGGAACAGAAATGCTTTAGTTCATATTTATGTATAAATTTTGAAAATTCAGGTTTCACAAACTTTTAAGCATCCCTGTATAACTTTAGACATTTATTTGTTGGTTGGTTGGTTGGTTGGTTTAGTTATTTAATTATTTATTTTGCTATAAATCTCTCCTTCAGAACTGTATATTTTTCTCTTTGCATCCTACTTGGTTATAATAAATTACATAGCTACCTTAAAGTGTTTTAAAACACGCACAAAATCTACAGAAAAAAAAAAAGAAATAAGAAGGAACACAAAATAGGAATCCCTTAAATAAATTAGCACAGCTCATACCTGTGAGGAAATCCCATTTTTCTAGACACCTTTGCAAAATGTTGGAAACAGCTGGCAACTGATTTATAGAGATCTAATAGATTGTTCCATCACTGAATTTCTGGAGATGAATTTAAAAATTTGCTCCCAGCAAAACATATGTGAAGCAAATTATATTCACAGAATGCAGAAACATTTTTATGAGAAGAAAGGGCCCAGGTGCCTGCTTTAGATGTACCATTCTTGAATGAGAAATTGTACCTCAAATAACCTTATACCAGTATATTACTTTAGGGGTTTTTTTTTTCTATTACAGGAATGTTGTCACTTACTATAAGTGTATTCCAGATCAGCCCATCATAAATCACACTAGGGAGTAAGAGGAAAATTCTGTTTTATACATAAGGACAACCTAAGTTAAATACCTGAGATCAACTTTAATTACTAAGATTTAGTACCAGATCTTTTTCATTGGAAAACTGGTATTTTAGTTGGCTCTTGCCAACTGCAAATCAAACAGTCCACTGGAAAAAAAAATCATATCAAACCATAAAATAAGAGAGGATGCCTTTTACTGTAATGAGAAAGCAAATATGAAAAGGACATTAGATAGTGACACAAATTGAACTGAAGCCTGATATCTTTACCATAGGATTAATGTGGAAAAAAATTACTGCCATTATGGATAAAAAAAAGTAACATTTATAAGAGTAGATTTTACTAAAGCTTTTTGGAATGTACATCTTTAACTATCCAACTTAAATACAGAGGTGGAAAATGTATAATAGAAAGGGTGTCCTTAAAAGTGCGTAGTTCAATATTTGTAATTGTTTAAAATTTAATAAATAGGAAAGTTCAGCCACATTAGATAAGATATAAGTCCAATGTTTTCTTTTTGCCGGAGCTAATCTGTTGATGAAGGACGATAAAGCTATTATAAGGGTTGATGTTTAGCTCCTGAAGGCTTAATTCTTTCAATTAATAAGGTCAAAAATGATTGAATGTGTGTATGTATGTATGTTTGCATAAGTGTAAATACATATATAGTCTTGATCAGCCCAAGGATGTCATTTTGAAGCACTTACCAACCTCAGTCCTATAGGATTCTTAGGTCTGCTGCGAAAGCAGGCAATTGCGATGGAGGTGGGAGAATTATAATTAAATTAAACCCAGTAGTAGTTTCAATAAACAGCCATGGTCCAAAACTTCCATCCATGAATTCCTTCCTTCTGCCAACATTGTCTCTGGTCACTTTAGAACCATGGCCTGGACACTGAAATGTTCAATGGGGTCAACCTGCTTCAATTGGCTGCCTTGTTGTGAGAAAAGTGGTGAAGCCAAGCCAAAAATAGCACAGATTCTTTGCTGCTTCAGAGTTTGAGGAGGGGTGGGCTGCTTCCTTTGGCAAAGGTACTGAGGGTAAATTTGTCTGTCAAAGCTAAAGTGCATTGTTCATTTATTCATATTTCTTTTGTGATGTATTCTGATTGGTCTTAGTTATTTTTATTTTCTTCCTTCTCTTGGGAAAGACTTTCTAATTTGGGTAGTTTGTTTCTTTAAATTACAGCCTTATGGATAAAACAGTTTCCAAGATTCATATATGGTGGACGTGTAAAAAGGTTAAAGCATTTTGGATCAAAATTTGGTGGATTGTACAAAATATTTTTAAGAAAAAGATAACTTTTGA
>JANHFM010002955.1:117164-134793 GCA_032468115.1 Grayia smithii
CAGGCCTTGTGAGCTTGAATGGCCTCAGCAGGAATAAGGTCAGGGCCAGGGGCTTTTCGGAATTTAAGTTGCCCAATTAGCTTCGAAATAGTAGAGGGATTCACAAGGGGCCATCTAGGAAGTTGATCAAGAGGGAAGCCTAACGCCGTGGAGGATGGTAAATCTGCGTCGTAAAAGACTTGGCGTAAGAAGAGTTCCCATGTAGGAGCAGGGATGGAGTAAATGGGCCTGCTGATTGGCCTTCTGTTTGTTAGATTCCAGAAGTCGCGAGAGTTATGGGATTGCGCAGCCTCTAGTAAGGCATTCCACCTTAATCTTTGCCAATTTTGTTTGGCTCTCAGAAGGGCAAGCTTGTATGCCTTCTTAGCCACAAAATAAGCGGGAGGGGCCCTCGACAAATCGGATCCTCTATAGGCAATATATATGGACCTCAATCGGTTCCTAGCTTGTTTGCACTGTGTGTTGAACCAGGGGGCCCCCTTCCTTCGGGAAATTTTGCCAGGGGTAAAAGTGGGGGGCTTAAAAGAGGTAATTAAATCGCTCAAACAGTCTGTGAAGGCAGTCAGGAGCACCTTGGGAGTAGCCTTAGAACTGATTAGGGCTAAAAGGTTGTTAGCTGAGTCTTGTTTGTAGAAGGACGCGTGAGATAGGGCCAAGTTATTCGACCATTTCGATAGCATCAAGGATCCTCTAGTATTAGCATCTATTGAGGCAGCATGGGAAGGACAATCTTGGGGTCTATTTAGGTGAACATCCAAGGTAAGAGGAAGGTGATCACTAAATATCATATCATCCACTTTGAAGGAGATGATGTGAGGCAGAAGGGTTCTTGTAACCAAGGCATAGTCTATAGTGCTGTTGCCTTTTTTGGCTAGATGGGTGAATTCCCCAGGGACATCCGGGGCACATCTGCCATTAAGGGGGAAAAGGTCTAATTTGACAGTAAGAAGGGCCAGGTGAATCCCGGCTCTATCAACTTTCAGATCTTTGGAAACTCTCCCTTTTATGGTCTCTAAGGGGTGATCATCCCTATTCGGTCCTGCCCACCAGCGGGAGGCTACCAGGGTTTCCCAGTTCCCCGTTATGCGGGCATTTAAGTCCCCCGCCAAAAGAACCAAGGAGTGAGGAAATTTAAAAATGATGGTTGTAAGATATTCTTCTAATCCTTCCCATCGCGCGTCCAAATCATTATAAGTGCCCCCGGGAGGAAGATACACATTAAACACCAGGAAGGAGGTCTTCCCGACAGATATCGCACAAGTGAGAACATGTGGTGGGTGGGAATCTGTGTAGTCTACATTTGCATGCAAGTCCAGGGAGATACCTATTGCAAGGCCACCCCTGGAACGGCCACGACGGGATGAGGGAAGAGCGGGCATGGATATAACCTCATACCCACACAGAAAAATTTCGTTAGTTGACCACGTTTCCTGTAGTAAGAAAACCTGGAATTTCTTCAGATAGTTCAGGAAATCCGGGTCAGCTTTTTTGGATGCCCACCCTGCAATGTTCCAACTAATGATAGACCAGGAAGCATTAGGGGAGTTAGGCTTTAACTGTCATTTGGAGGCTGCTGTAGACTGATGAGGGGGCAGAATGGAATTATGGCTGAAAAAGTCTGTAATCTTGCCTTGTTTCTCCGTTTTGGATGAATCTTGGTTAGTTTTGATGCTGTTGTTAGATCTCGACAGATTCAGGTACAAGGACCCACTTGGGCTGGGGCAGTCATCCTGACGTTGTTGACAGTTTGAATGGTGTGCGGATAAGTCTGTCTGGGAGATCATCTGAATGGTATCATTGTCCTCAGTGGAGATACAGCCATTGCGCGAATTAATGACAATGACTGATGGAGAGAGGGGGGGAGCCCGAACGTCCTGGGTTGGCAGGCTAGTCCTTCGAATGGGATGGAAGGATGGGGCATCAGTAAGAGTGGTAGGGACAAGAGGAGAAGAGGTGACCCCGGAAGTAGGATCAAGTCCAGAAACTCCAACAAAAGCGGGGGTGTCAGGAGTTTGGTCTTTGAGAGGGGAGCCTCTTGTCCGATGTGTGCCTTCCCATTGGTACTGAGTCACTGGCAGCTTTGTAGTTCCTGTAGCTCCTGTAGAGGTAACTGGCGCAGGGCATTCAGCTTCCCTAAGGTGGACCTCACACTCTGGCTCTTTCCGGAAACGTGTGGTCTCTATAGTTAAATTCTTCCCGAGAGGTGTTAGCTGTGTGTTTGTAAAACATCTCTGGGGGAAAATTCCAAGACAGCTTAAATGGTTACGGAGACCACATAGATACGAGGGAATCTTAGGTGAGTCAAACTTAAGTATCAGGCGTTTATATTTGGATGTGATGGGAAGCCATTCCACAGAAAGCAGCTCTTTGTTTGAAATGTAGGAATTGGACAAGGACCTCACTGAGGATAAGATGGATTTGCGAGAGTTCCAGTCATACTTGTTAAAATAAGAATGAACCAGATTCAAGCATAAATTGTCTGGAAGCAATTGAAGCTTAGCTGGATACATCATTCGCGGTGAGATGTGGCTTCCCGCTGAAGGCGAACCCGGTGTATGATTGGAATTGCTGACAGACTGTGGCACAAAAGCTGCCTTGTCGAGGGAGCTCATTTTACCCTCCAACTCTCCAACAGAGGATGACAAGGACGCAATAGATTCAGCCAGGCGGAGACAAAACTGTTGCAGGAGCTGGAGATCAGACGGCCGAACAGTATCAGGACAAGGCGACCATGTCCGTAAAAAGGACAAGGAGGGAAGGGAACGGAACGAAGCAGAGCCCGCATCTGATGGCGTCGTGCAGTCCAATGAGGAAGGGGCAACATAAGGGAGGGCTACCGAGGACTCCAGCTCAGCTGGTGAGGGACAGAGCGCAAGCTCTGGAGATGGTAAATTGCTGAAGAAGTCCTCCAAGGAAGTAGTTGAAGAATTCAAATCCTTGTTCGGCAATTTCTGGACGTCTGTCTTTTTAACTTTTGGCTGAGGACCGATTTTATGGTCGGAGGGAGTCTCCAGAGTAGAGAGCACAGGAGACCGAGAGCGACAGCGTTTGTATTTCCTCATATTAGAAGCGGCCAAACCAGTCTCTCGGAGGAGTTGTAAGGCCTAACAAACAGTGTTATCTCTTCAGATAAAATTGGCACAGCAAGGCTAGGCAGCATTAAGGTCTCCTGGCCAAGCAGCAAGCTTAATAACAACCGTAAAACAGTAAACAGTAAAACAATAAAACAATAAAAGGCAGCAGCAAGGCACTCTCGTAATTGGGGCCCAGCTCAGGTTGTTAAAAATACAGGTAAATGTAGCTAAAATGTAGCTAAAATATAGTTAAAAGTGGATGAGTGGTCACACTGGATAAAATTACAAGGATGTAAGGTTTAAAATTTAAAAAATAAAAATAAAAATAAAAAGACCAGCTTTAGTAACAAGCAATAGGTAAAATAGAATGGTTTAATTAGGTTAAGAGCAGAGAGCCTACTTGCCTGCTGCTGCTGCTGCTGCTGCTGCTGCTGACCACTCCCCCCTCTTCCCCCAGCCCTTATATTTTCTAAATGGCCATTTACGGTTTTCCTATTGAGGTGAGAATTTTTAGGAAAAGTCAAGGCTTAATTTTTTTGAGGTTAAAAACTCATTGATCAATTATGCCCTTTTATTTTTTTTCCACATATAATGTAAGTCAATGTGCTTTAAAATGTACATGTTAATCATTTGTTTATTCCAAAAACAATAGCAAACTGAAGACGACGGAGCTTGTGGTAATAAAAGAAGATCAGCTCTTCCTAATTCCACTTCAGACAACAAGAAAACTTGAGATCACCCACAAGTGCTCCATACAGTTGTTCCTCATGAAGAGACCACAACACAGCAATCTCCAGCAAATTTAGAGCTCTGGGAGATGAGAGAATACCCATCTTGCTCAAACCACAGTTTAGTGGCTTGAAAAGGACACTGGGTTTGCACACTTCTTTAACCACTTTCAGAAATTGCTTGTTAGCTGCTTTTCATCTATTAGGAACTTTGGGGTAGACAGGTTTGACTGCATAGGGTGAGCTTCCTTTAATCCTTAGCTATAGATGTTTTAAATACAAGTTTAAGGGCTTAAGGAAGTGTAGCATTTCCATTTGTACAAAGTACAGGCAAATGATAGCTTTTGACTGGTTGACAGCAGAGAAAATAAAAGACACCAAAAGGAATGTTAGCTTTCCCACGTCAAAGCAACTCTGATAAGCAGAGACCCCAGGGAGGTGGTAAAGGTCATTGGATGGCTGCTCATATCAGTGTCTGAACTCCCCATGCCACTCAAACCCCCCCTTCCTCCCTTGGTAGAACTGAAGTTGTACCATGTTGACTGGGGAATTCTGGGAGTTGAAGTCCACAACTCTTAAAGTTGCCAAGTTTTGAAACCCCTGGCATAAAGTTTCCAACAACTCCAGAAGCATGCACAAAAGAAGCCATGGAATCTGTGAAATGCTGCACATTAATTGATTAAATTCTCTGCATTGAAGCAGATCTCTCTCTCTGGTTTAGTTTGCAAAATTTTTGATTCTTGCTGATTGTATTGAATGCCTAAATAATGACAAACAATAGTATTATTGCCTCTGGAAAATTAACTGTAATTCAACATTAGTTCTCTTTACTACCCAATATTGTAAGGTGAAATTGAGCTGATGCTGAGTTAAAGATGGAAATTCAATGCCTTTTCAGTCCTGGCTTGCTTGTATCAAAAGACCAGCTATCTATATTGATATTTGTTTTGGGAGGAGTCCAGTGATCAGTTACTGCACATTAATCCAATATTTATGTTAGGAGAAGATAAGGCCAAAGGGAGATCTCCATCACCAACTCCCTTGGTAAGCACTGTTCTTGTTAACTCTACATCAAGAGGAATTATGTAAAGTGCTACTTGGAAAAATATTGATATATTTCAAGAAACAGCTAAGGAATATGCTTCCTGCTGTGACTTCAGTTGAATGTTTACAGTTTTGCAATGATCCTTTCCTCACTTTCCCCCACTTTTTTTTTTTTTTGGTTCTTGTGGCTTGCAAACTCCTCGCAAAATAGAGGAAGGTATTTATTACACACACAAATGTATACCTGCCAATTGGTGTGTGTGTATGTGTTTGTCTTAAATTCACTGAGCCTGTGGTAATAAAGGAAGACGCTGTTGAAATTGAGCAAAGGGGTGTGAGGTGCAAGTGATAGAAGCAAGTGGATGAAACAAGCCGTTGCGGTTGGGTATGAGCATTCCATCCCTCTTCAGCTTTGGTTGCTCTGAGAGCAGAAATTGGGGAAGAAACGGTGGGAAACGACCTAATGGGCAGGTGGGATAAAAAATGAAAAGCAAGTGGTCAAAATGGAGGCAGGAGAGGAAGAAGCCCTTGTCGCTATAGCAACAAGCACAAGTGTCTCTACATACAGTATCTCTAAGGTAATTTCCAAATTGTGTGGTAGCATTCTGTTTTTTATTGTGATCATCACATTTGTTTCCCAGCAGGAGTACTCAGAATCTTATTCTCAATTTTTTATCTGAGTTCACACATCATAGAATCGGCAACATGATTTCTTTGTTTTGGGCATAGAACCCATAATGTGGTTTGTTTAAAAAATCATAGTTTAAAGATTCCTGGCTTCATATTATAATCAAACACAGCTATTCTCATTTAGGAGTGAATAGGAGACGAAAGTCTATTTATTCAACAGGACAAATTCCCATATAGGTATATATATCAAGGAAGAAATAACACAACAAATTATAAACAGTGTGACATTCTATTCAAAATTTAGCTTCCTCAATTTGTCCACTTTTATTTGCCAACTCCAACTGAAACCACCCTGAAGACATTCCTTCCCCAATTTGCACAGATACATAAAACCCAACAAATGTATGTGCAAATGACACACTGCATGTGTATGAATGTTCTCCCAGGAGATTAAACCTCCCAGGAGATTTTTTTTTAAAAAAAGAGGCAGCAAAAAAAGAGGCAGGATAAAAACATTGATAACTACTGTTTAAAATGAATTATGTATAAAACAAGATGTGGCATTTACATAATTCATTGATCCTCATAACTGATTGATACTAACCATTCACTGTCACACTGATAAAGGAAGAATAGACGTCAGAGACACCAAAACTGGATGGAGATTGTGGGCAACTGGATAGGAAAATAAAGAAAGGGTTACGTTTCAGTCTAACAAATACCTGTAAACACCCGTTTAGATGTAAATATGCCAGGCAAACAGTTCTTTCCTAGCAACAGCTAACCTTTAAGTTAGTAGTTTTTCAGCAGTAAAATTTGTAGCCATTTGCACTTCTTCCTAATTACTTCAGGTGAGTTCCTCCTATTTACTGTCCCAAAGGTGCTTTTTCAAGAGCCAACTGGACATTCTGGTTTCTCTTTGCTTCTCCTCCAAAAAGCTTCAGAAGCTGAAGAAACCTCTTGGATAAGAAGCAAAACATCTTCAAAGAAAAAACAGAATGGCCAATTGGCTCTTTAAAAAAGCACCTTTGGGACAACCACGACCTGGATGACTGACAATCTCCATAGACACTCCTATTTAGTGTTAATTATATGTGAAAAAAACTCAGCTTCCTAAAGCAAATAACCTCCTCTGTAATTTCATTTATTTATTTTTTTAAAATCTTCCTTTGATGCTATTTAGCATTATTTTCTCTTATTTTCACAGCTGCATTGCTATTATTCAACTGAGAGAAAACCAGCAGGCACATTTCCCATCAAATGACTGAGCCCTGAGTAAGCTAGCTGTTGTTAGGATGGCCAGCTGAAGCAGCATGGCACCCTTCCCTCCGCATAGTAACTTTAAAAAGTCAAATGCCTTTAATAGGAGGAAATCTGTTTTTTAAGTGAGAAAATTTAAACCACTTAGTCTAATAGTTAAGACACCAGGCTGGAAATCAGGAGACCATGGGTTCAAATCCCACCTTAGCCATGAAAGCCAGATGGGTGACTTTGGGCCAGTCACTCTGTCTTAGCCCTGCCCATGTCACAGAGCTGTTGTTGTTTGGAAAACAACAACAACAGGAAGAAGGTGTTTGAATATGTTTGCCATCTTGAGTTATTTGTAAAAATAATAAAGACAGGATACAAATAAATAAAAATAAAATAAAAAGTAGTTGAAGTCATAGAACAGTAATATGATTTGGTTATGTATGGTCAGAGAATAGCACAAGTACTAGCAGTTAGATTTATATACTGCTTCACAGTGCTTTACAGTCCTCTCTAAGCAGTTTACAGAGTCAGCATATTGCCTCCCTCAACAATCCTCCTTTTATCAACCTCGGAGGATGGAAGGCTGAGTCAATCTTGAGCCGCTCAGGATTGAACTCCTGGAGTGACCAGTGAGTTAGCCCTGCAGTACTGCATTCTAACCATTGCACCACCACAGCTGAGAAGTCAAGACTTGGGTCACTCTCTGGGAACCACGCAGACCTCCTCCACCTCCCCTCTACCCATGAAATAAGTCAGCAGGAGACTTTGTAAGACTACCTCTAAGGGCCAGAGCTAAATGAAGAATAAAATGCACATTGGCAATTTAGTGTTGATAGCTCACAAAATAGGGTTGACAATTGTCCGTTGAAACTCAACAGCCTCCCAGTGAGATGTTCAGTCATCCCCTGGAAGCTGTTGGCCTTCTTGAACTTAGTATTGTCTCTTTCTCAAATCTTTCTCTTTCTACAAGCACCTCATCCTCCTTGACAAAACAAAAAGAAATGCAGATTGTAGAATTCTATCAGCTTCTGTTGTCTGCTCAGCTAGAAGTAATTACCATAACATTCACTTTCACACTTATGCAATATGATCCAATATGGTCCAGTTTCTGCTGGACTTTAACACTTGTCCAAATGTTTACTCTTGCTCTTTTGTAGGACAAGACCCTCCTTGTGCAATATGTTTGGATGACTAATTGGCCTCAGGCCAATTTATGAAAGGAGCAAAAACTACCATATAGATCTATTTTTCCTCCCTCTGGCTATCATCTTAGTGTAAGCAGTAGATTGTGCCCAGTCACGAAGTATATTTTGCTCATAAATTCCAGTTAGAGCTGCCAGAAATCACTTGATTCATCTGGATTATATGCTCCTGCTGGCTAATATCGCTGGCAGTAGGCAGTATTAAGGCAGTATTGCACATTTTATTAAACTGTTATTCTGGTAGAATAAATGTGTACTGTGTGTTTTATTTAGTTTCCTGAACAGACAGTCCTGCTTTTATATGTCTTTAAAGCAATGACATCTTCTTTTAGTAATATAATGCCAGATTTTCTTCTTTGCTTCTTACCACAAGCTCCCAATCTTTTGGCTGTTCTTGGTCAAAGCTCTCAGCAAATCCTTCCAGTTCATATTTTTCATCTAAGCAATTTAAAAGCCTTCCCTGTTGTTTTTTTTAATGTCAGAGCTCCTTTGTGTTAATAACTAACTATATAATGTAAAGTCAACAGTTTAAAATTTTCCCATCAGCTAACCTCCATGCCGGGAAATTATGTTGAAAGCTGTTTACTAAAGACAACATGAACATTATTGATTGGATCAGCCTATTTCAGAGGAATAAAAGAGAATGAAGATGGCCAAATAAAAATTAAAAAAAACCCAAAGTTTAGAATATGCATGTATATCCAGAGAGACAGAGACTTACAGACACACATTCTATTTGCCTGTCAAGTAGTTGTATAAAATACATTTTATATATTTTATATCCACTTGGCCACTCATTGTTAGGTCATTAAAAATTTTACCATGGATATTTGTCAGGTGCAAAAGGCATGAAGTTTCAATTTAACTGATTTATTGATAAAATCCTATGCACAAGAATTTTCTCAACTAAAGATCAGCACCTGATTAGAGTTAGATAGGATCAAAGACAGTGAAAGAGGGGTGGGTGAGTGGGTTTAGTTTGTTTGTGGCTACATAGTAATTCTAGGTTGAACCCTCTTTTCACCCCCTCCCTGCTTCTGCCAGTCTTTCTCCTACAATATTTTAATACTAAACTCAAGGGGTGATTACAATGTTATACAAAATGAATGAATGAATGGTGTTTCAACAATTCAACTTTCAATTTTCCTAATAATATGGATCCTAATATCTTTCTATTGTAAAGAATTGAGGAGTTAATATTTCATTCTCTCTTTGCATTATTAGAATAGTATATAATGCCCATCTTCCCTTAAGCTCTCAGAGCAGAGATATACTGATGTTATTATGTTTTCTCATGCTCCCACATATGAGGTTTACATGACTTCCACCACCAACTATTGGGGAATCTATATATCCAATTTCATACATCCTATGAGGTATTTTTTAGTCACATTATCCATTAGGAAACACTATGTTACCAATCCAAGCCTACTGCTAGGAATTGAATTCATAAATAAGACCATTTCACTTTAGATTACTTTAGACAGTGCATTATGTTTAGGAGCTAAATCCTGGTGTTCAATAGTTGTAAGAGGGGATATCTAATGGCACTCTAAAAAATAAAAGGAAAAAAACAGTTAAAAATATGAAACATGTGAATGATAATCATTTCTAAGCAGTAAAAAGCAATGTTCAGATCCCCTTCCATATTTTTCCATGTGATTTTTCACTCAAAAAATTACTTACATTGATTCAAGCTACATCAAAATAATCTACAACTGGATTGGAAAGCCATAAAAATATTTAGTTAACATTAATTCTCTCTCATCCTCATATTGGCCACTGTTTTTAATTTTTGTGAGTAATCAAAACTCTTTATATTGCACAAATCTTGACATGAAATACTTTGCTATTCATTTTCAAAGCACCCTCATTTATTTATTTCTTCTTCTTCTTTATTATTATTATTATTATTATGCACCTCTTGCTTTATGTTACATAATTACACCACCTGTATTTATGGAATCTGGGCATAATTTCTTCCTTTCATTTAAGAGAAAGAGTAGCTCAAAATTGGTCAAATAATTATTTAGTTATATGTCTGTTAGGAACTGTTTAATATGGCTGGTTGAATAGAGGACTGACTAGGGATGGGGGTTTTTTAGCTTTTTTTTACTCCACAGTGTAGCATTTAGTCATAGTTCCATTTAGGTACTTGGCATTAGTAAGGCATTGATTTTGTAGTATTACTGATACATAATACCCCAAAGATTATAAAATTGCTTGCCATTATTTTTTTCTTTCTCCCTTTCTTTCTTTCAGACTGCTTCCATATTTGCTACATATAGAATCTCCTTAGAGAACCTCCTTCTTCTGAGAGAATTCCAATTCCATGAATTTATTGGAGGACTCACCCTCAGAAGCCTAAAATGAAAATCCTCCAAAGTCGATAATCCTCCATAACCATCATGCTAAATGGTGTTAGAAGCATCTTTCTAATAGACTCTGGCAGGAAAACCATCCCAAGTCTAAGGAAAGCCATGTCAAGCACTGGGGAAATCAGGAGTTCCAGACAGTTCAAATGAGTATAAAGATTTATTGTAAGCTTAAGCTCTTTAAAAGAATATGACCAACTAACTGTCAAAGGAAATGAGCAGGAGATAAGAAAGGCATTCAAATTGGGCTGGACTTAGATATCTCACTGTTGTGCAGGGACTCATTATATGTTTTACCCCTCCCTTCAGCTCAGACTGTCCTATATGTCAAATGGTTAATGGACAAAGGGATTTCACAACTATTTCAGGCTGAGAGCCACATTCAGCTTTTGAGTAGCAAGTCATGGAACCCTTATAAATGTTCGCAGGTCAGAATCAAAGTATACATATAGCCAGGACAGAAACATAATTTTCTTAATTTTATTTAAACATAATTCTAATCAAACTTAATGAATATGTGCATTAAAATTAATCTGCACTCCAGATATTTAATAATTCCACTTTCAATTTAATTTCAACCTCAAATTACAACCTGGTGGCAATTTTTAGAAATATTCTACATCTTTTAGATAGACCTTTCACATATTGATCAAAACTGTTTTACCGATATGTCCATGTCATAATATGCAACTGAATCCTTCAAGTTTAAGTCAGTTTGTGTGAGAAAAGAATAGGTAATTAATCATGTAACTGGTAAATCATGTCCAGCTTTTTGAATAGTCCTTTAATCAAAACTCAGAGCAACAATTTGTTCCTTCACCCTACTGCATAATGGTTGAAAGTAATGGTTAAAAGTTGAAAATAATTTCAACTTTTCTTTGCAATCCAAAACCCAGGCACTGTCCATTTTTTTGGTCTTCCTGTTAATTTCCAAAATATATGTTTCAAAACCAATAAGTCTTTCATAATAAAATTAGTATGTGACACATCTTCTGTCCAAAAGGGAAGCACTAAAGCCTCCTTAGTTTATACTATGAACTCAGGATGCCTTTGGATCACCAAATTGCTGATAATTCTATGAGCCTATCGATTTCTTTCTTAAAAGACACCTAAAGTATTCAGTAGAAACAAAGTGAGAAGTTTTGCTGAGTTAATTATACCTTTAGACTTATATAGTACAGAAACAAAAATGGAGTTCCTTTGACGTTCATGAAATGTATACTTCAGTTTCTTTTTCTAACCATCCTATATTCTTGAACAATTTAGTCCTGCTGCAAGCACTGCTTATATATGTATATATAAACAGTGTGTGTGTGTGTGTATACATACATACACACACATATACATACATACATACATACAGATACACATACACACACACACACACACACACACACACATATACTGTCTATGAGAGAGAAAGAGACAGAGTGAGACAGAGCGAGAAAATAGTATGCGTGTGTATGTGTGTGTATCATTAAATAACTTAATTGAATTCATTTGAATTCAAATAACTTTACATATTCAATTTAGCCAAATAATTAATTTACTATGATTACCCCCTATACATTTAGCAGTGTTTTCCTATCCTTTTAATTGTAAAAGTTGGGCGGCAACCTCTGAAGCTGCACAGGCACTCAAACCTTTCCATGAGTTTCCTCAGCCATTTTGTGATACCAGCAGAGACAGATGCTTTCAAATGAATGGTTTTGCTTGGCTGTTTATTTGAATTCTGAACAACATCAAGGTAGGACACAAAATCAAGATAACTGCTTATGGGAAAGGGGAAAACCACCATCATGTGGATTAGACCTTAACATCTTTTCTCCTCTGGATACTTATTTTTACACATGACTGATCACTGTCTTTCATTATGAAATTAAAACATTACACACTCTGGAATTTGGATAATTTTTCACTGACAAAGGAAAGATTCTTAATTGTGTCTTAATTTTCCCTTTCCTGAGCAATAATATATAGTTTTAGCTGAATATTCCCTATCAGCATAGAGATTACCAAGTGTGCCTTTCTTTTTACAATCACAGTGTCTAGACTGCATGTCCAAACAAATTCCTTTCTACTACTAAACCAGTAAGTAGAAACAGAGAGAGAAAGAGAAAGAAAGGGAACGAGGGAGGGAGAGAGAGACAGAGAGAGAGAGAGAGAGAGAGAGTCCAGCCACCAGGAGCAGCCTGGGAAAATGCAGAATTAAAAGCTTACTTTTCTTTTCAAGTTGTGGATTGCATAGGATGGGGCAAATTGTCTCGCCAATGTTTGTTTTGTTTACATGTGGTCTAAACGTCTTTGTGATGATCCTTGTGCTTAAATGCATACAATTTTTGAATAAAGATTGAAATTCGAAGGAGCTACTATGATGCCAATAGCAAATTACAGGGCGTTTCCTCATTCAAGATCACTGGCTTTTGCTATTGGTTTTGGGGCCTGATTTATCCATACGTACCAAAATGGTCTATCTCTTCCACCCGAAGTACATACTGTGTTTTCAGCATATCTGAAGGAAGGGCATAAAAAAGAATATGCTCCCTCATGCCCTCTCTACCCATTGCAATACTTAGCTTGAAAAATATAGGGTGATCTGGCTGAGGTTATTCCAGAGGGCAGACACCTTAATGTGGTATCCCATCATCCACTTCAAGAATGCAGCATCCATTTCATTCTGCTCTTCTGCGGTGAATTTTATGACTTTGAAAACAGGATGGAAATCTGGATGGCTATTTCTAAAAAGACCAAATGAAACGCTACTTGGGCAGAAATCCAGGGTGGGTCTATGTTGAATGTACAAACCTTTTTGCTTAAAGCCAATCTATAAGCAGCCGGATCCTTTCTTAATGACTGAAATACGTTAAAGTTCAGTTCAAACAACACAACAACATAAATCTCTTCTGATATCCCTTGTGAAATCTGGCAAAAGGATACTCTGACCAGAGCAGTGGTAGCAATGTTTTGATAACAACTCCCACAATCCCTCACCATTGGCTGTGCTGGTTGAGACTTATGAGAACCCAAATCCAAATGATCTGGAAAGTCCAAGTTTCAAAGGCCAACCAGATTTCTGTAGAAATGTTAATACGAGGACTGTTGCTATGATGGTTGATGTGTCAGAGGACACAGTTCCTGCTAAAGAGCCAACTGTTCATACCAATAGCAAAAGCATTTAGACTTATATATCTCTTCATAGTGGTTTACAGTCCTCTCTAAGTGTTTTGTAAAGTCAGCATATTGGCCCCAACAATCTGGATCCCCATTTTACCAACCTCAGAAGAATGGAAGATGTGTCAAACTTGAGCCAATCAGGATCAAACTCCAGACTTTTGGCAGAGTCAGCCTGCAATATTGCATTCTAACCACTGCACCACCATGGCTTTTGCAACTGTAACAAATTGCCGTCTGCCACAGAACAAGATGGTATAATAATCTATAAAATTGACAAAACATTCTATGTTGCTTGTTGGAGAAGCATTTCAGTTCCCAATCTTTTCACTATGCTTTGCATTTCCAGGACTTTGATAAGACATGTTCAAAATATGAGCACTTTATCTATGCCCAAATCTAGGAAAGGGTCAGAACTACTGCATGCAATCTTGGAAAGGCCTTACCCAGTCTCACCAATTTCTATTTCATCTTTATTTATCTTCATGTGGTCATGGGAAAGGAGGGCACATGGTAGAAATCAAAATAACCATGAGATTTCATGTTTATTTCAAGGGGTCCTCTAGGACATTATCTCAATCTTAGGACAGATCAGACTCCATTACCTTCAACCACCACTCCAGTCTTCAGTCAGTTGTTGAGATGGCAAAGTTCACCAGAAAATTACTTTAATCACAAACAAGATGAGATCTAGCTGACCCTAAAAATGGATTTAAATGAATCTTTAAAATGAACCTATTTTTCTGTTCACCCAATATATGTT
Organism: Grayia smithii; assembly: GCA_032468115.1. Taxonomy (NCBI): domain Eukaryota; kingdom Metazoa; phylum Chordata; class Lepidosauria; order Squamata; family Grayiidae; genus Grayia; species Grayia smithii. Next base: position 131,403 of record JANHFM010002955.1, read on the forward strand.
TTCACCTCTATAAACCTAGTCAGACTCAACATGGCTAATTTAAATCAATTTTCAGACTATTTGAACTGCTATAATTCTTTTAACAGGCAAAAGCTAGGAAAATAATATCAGAACGGGTGCTATTTGATTTTTTTTACTTCAAACTTTTGATTTCAAAGTCCCTCTGGGGAACTATAGTCTCATGTAACTCCTCCAAACCTGGTATTAAATTTGCTAATGAGTTTATGATTAAGATTCCGTCTTTTGTGCATACAAAATTAGCATTCGGTGGGACCAGGCCTTTTTAATGATTGTCCAGTTTGGGAATACCTCCTAGAGGATTCATTTGTCTCTGCAAGTTTCATCGTTTTTAGAAATGTGTATAAATATTGTTGTTTTACCCTTTTGAACACAAGTCTTTATGTGCATAGTGTAAAAATAAAATTTATTTTGTTGCTGTCTGATTATTTTTGAACTGTTTTACATTCATCGATTTCATTGCTTTTAATTTTATTTTCAATATTGTGAATTTCCATCAACTAGACATTTGAAAAGCATTGTGTTTTGCCTTTACAATCCCCAAGGTTTTCCCCCTAAAGGCTTGGATTTCCAGATAATAGCATACACAGCCCTAAATTAAGATGCCTTCATTCTAATACTCTCACCTCTGATTTATAATGTAAGATTTCTAATTATCTTTTGGGAATACCAATTGTTATATACATTTAAGGTACATTAATTGGATGAACAAACATATAAATGTTTTGCCTTCCCAAGATATGCCTGAATAACAAGCATTTCTAATTTCTTCTCTGCCTCCCGGGCATATATTCTATTTCTCAAAATTTAAAGGAATATTAATTGTATAGGTTTTGTGATGAAATCATAAATTACTTGCATTCTGTTAAAGAAAGCTAACAGTAAACTAGTTACTTCCTTATTAAAAATAGAAGCAGGATGAAACTGAATACAGCTTCAAGAGAGAAAACTATTGAGAGGAAACAGTGGATAGCTGAGGAAAAAGAAAGGAGAAGGGGATGTCAGAATTCACAAACGAAAAGAGTCTATGAAAATTCTTCTCTAATTAGGCACTATAAAGAACTCTTCATAGAAAAATAAATATACATTTGTAATAAAATGTTATTGTGAACCACATTTTAATTGTTCACTATCTACTGGTCCTCTAAGTAAATGAGAGACAGAAGATTTTGCAAAGCCCTCGTCATGTCTAAGACACTATCTTACCAAGAAAAGAAACAAGAATAGTATCAATACATAACAAATAACAGTGTAAAAACTTTACAGTTATCATTTTGTGAGAATAATTTGGGCTTATCATTCTGGGGAATCACAGCAAGATTTTAACATAGATGTCTTGGTCCCCAATCTAAACCTCTGACTCAATCATCCCATTTTCCCTCAAGTGGTAGCAAAAGGATGGAATAGGTTTACAGGGGAAACAGCAGAGGTGGGTTTCAGCAGGTTCTGACCAGTTCTGGAGAACCAATAACGGAAATTTTGAGTAGTTCAAAGACCTGGTAAATACCACCTCTGACTGGCCCCGCTCCCATCTATTCACTGCCTCCCGAGTCTCAGCTGATCAGGAGGAAATGAGGATTGTGCAGTATCCTTCCCCTGGAGTGGGAGGGAATGGAGATTTTACAGTATCCTTCCCTTGCCACACCCACCAAGCCACGCCCACCAAGCCACGCCACACCCACCAAGCCACGCCACACCCACCAAGCCACACCCACAAAACCGCTAGTAAAAATTTTTGAAACCCACCACTGATTAAAAGCCTGAAGAAAAAGTGGAGCAGGAATTGTGAGGATCTAAGTCTAAAGAGTGGAAAATGCTGTAAAAAGGACAAAAGAAAAATACAACACAGGAAAGATATTAACATTAGTTCCATTGGGGGGGAGGGGAGAAGAGGAACAGAAAGAGGAGGGGACACCGCTATAAACAGAAAGCACTGCCAGACTCTGAATAATGGAAAAGCTGCTTTAATAAAAAAAATGTGAGGAACACACTATATAAGTCAGTGTGGAAGATCTAAGACTGTTACTACCGTAACTAAAAAGCAATTGTTAAGAGGAAAAAACCACAGAAAGAAACAATATTTCAAATCAGCCAAGTACTGAATATTCTCAAATTTATGGGAACAAAAGGAGCCGAACATTTTCCAACTGAGAGATCAACATCAGCATGAAAAGGAAATGTTGCAGTTTAAGGCTTACAGTAGTGGAAAGATAATGATACTTCTAAGGATCTTCTTCATCATATATGTCTGGGGAGATGCCCACACCTTTCTGTCAAATTTTGAGACAGCTACTGGAACACAGAAACTGAAAAAGACTCAGGAAATCCACCAGACTGGACAGAGCAATACAATAAACTTTTTCAGAAATGACTTCCTATGCTATTTTATTTAAACAAACTGTATACAGAAGGTTTTCAATGGGACCTAATTATTACTTTTTTTCCCAGAAATGTTTAGATTTGAATGCCAAAGTAGGCATTTTATGTGGAGTTTCTATTCAACTATTCAAGAAATAGTTAGATACAAGGGAGCAGAGTTTGTGGAGAAGGGGGTGTCAAGATGGCAACCACAATCATGTAGTTATAGCCCTGGCCCTTTATATAAAAAGGGATGGAACTTTGATTATGAGGTTGCAGCCACCATCTTGATATTTTTAAATCCTGCATGGACATCCCTATTAGATGATGCCAAGGTAGACAATATTGAAAAGATGGTGTATTTAGTAAATTTGAGGCAATTTTATTTTCATTTAACCTATTAAATCAAGGTTAAAAATGGATGGAGGGACTACAGCAGTGGTGGGTTGTTCCCAGTTCGGGCAGGTTCGCACGAATAGGTAGCGGTGATGCTGTGACGTCACCGAACCGGTTCTATGGGACGGGGAGCTGGCCCCACCCGCATGCCCATACCTACCATTCTCTGCACGGAGCGTGCTCACGTGCATGCACAGAATGCTTTTTTTGAGGTTTTTCCACCCCAAAAAAGCTTCTGCGCATGCGCAGGAGCGCCCGTTCAAGAGAGCAAGAGCGGGTGGGGCGAGGCATGGGGGGAGGCGGTCGCGGGGCCAGGTGGAGGAGCCTGGCCAGTGGCGGTCACCGCGGGGCTTTCCTGGCATGGCATCAGGAGCAGCTCAGGAGCGGACTGTGCCGAGGACTGGAGGAGGCAGCCAAGTGCCCAACCAGGAGCCAGGAAAGCCCTGCAGCAATCCCCACCAGCCCCCGGTCCCTGCCCCGGCCAGCGCTATGCTTCCCCCGGGCGCCCCGTCTTTCCCCAGTCAATTCGCCCCGCCCTGCTGTTTTGTTGTTATCGCATGGCAGGGGGCGGGCTTGGCCAGGTGCTGGAAAGCCACAGAAAGTTTGGCAAACTCAGAAT
>JANHFM010002956.1:42425-57252 GCA_032468115.1 Grayia smithii
ACTTCTGCAATAGAGTGGTAAATGTATGGAACACTCTACCTGATCCTGTTGTTGGTCTTGCTAATCCCCATGCCTTTAGCCTTGGACTGTCTACCGTGGACCTTGCATGTTTCTTAAGAGGTCCCTAAAAGGGGTGTGCATAAGCGCACCAGCGTGCCTACCATCCCTGTCCTATTGTTCCCCATTTATATGTAATCATTCTTTGTGTTTATGGCTATGTTCTGCCTATTTATATCTTTTTATTTGTGCCATTTTTTTATGTGTCTATACTGTTACTTGTTTCCTTGTACTTGACAAATAAATAAATAAATAAATAAGTTAGGTGAAGAAAAGAGAGAACGGGAGAAGAAAGAGACAGAATTGTGTAAACTTATATAAATTCGCACAGAATAATTTGTAGAAAAGATGAATTGATAAAGAGCTTTTCAATCTACCAACTTGATACATAGTATAATACGTCTCAGTATAGTAGTGATAGCAGAACCTCCACATACTGGGTCAGGACGTTGACAGCATCATTTGATTGGCTGGGAGTAAAGATATATAATTGAGTATCAGCAGATCAAACGTAATCTTTTTTTCTATTCTTATTTTGCCTTCAGCCCTTTATAAAATACACATTACCTGTGAGAGAATGAGGAGGGGCTATCACAAAAATATCTTCAGGGCTCCACTTAGAAGTATTCTAGGCATCTGATAGATAACATTGTTCAGATTTACTTAGACCGGGTGTCTGCAACCTGTAGCTCCGGAGCCGCATGTGGCTCTTTCATCCCCCTGCTGTGGATCCCTGTCCGCTGAACCCACCACTGGCTGGCCACCCACCTTGCCCCCTTCCAATCACTGCTCACCTGGCCTGAGAAGGAAGGGTGATTACCTAAGGTAACACTAGCAGCCACAAAACCTGAGTAAGTATGGCTGGGGGGGATCATGTGACTGGGTGAGAGTGAGTGATGTCGAGTTGGCCACACCCACCCAGGTTTTGTGGCTCCCGGTGATTTCTTTTCTGTGGGAAACGGGACCAAATGGCTCTTTGGGTATTTAAGGTTGCAGACCCCTGACTTAGACATAGATTCTGACTGGGCAGGTCTGGCTGAGTTGGCTAAGCCACAGTCATGTCCTGTTAGCTGGGAAATATTTGATCCTGTAATACCCAAGGAAGTGGAAGGATTCCTTTGGATTGTTAACCATCTATCTATCTTTTCGATCCATTTCCCTCCTGGCTGGTTAAGACCTTCCATTTGGTGTCATATGATCAGGTCCATGCTATAATGAATTCTTCTTTGAATGAAGTTAATGGTTCTGTCTGCCCTGAAGGTAGTAGTGTATTCAAGAAGCAATGGCTAGATTCATCAACATTTGTTGCAATGGGATTCAGGTTTAAAATTCAGAGGGCCCTGGAGAAAGCTGATTACCCAGATGCCTTTCAGTCTGCTTTCATGCCAGGCTATAGTGCAGAGAAATCATTGATTGTATTTGGTCAAGATCTCAGGTAGGATGAGTGGTGTGATCATCTAGGCTCAGAAAATGGTCTCTTGGAGCACAACACAAAGAAATGTCCTACCTTAATGGAATTTGTGAACAAAAGCATAAAACAAATAAAAGCCAACATGGGCCTAAGGAGAAACACTGAACCTTTGATAGATGGCCTAAAACAAATGTCTATGATGATGAAATATATGCAAAAAAAATATAATTGTTTCAATTTAGAAGGACTGAACCTTGAAAAAATAGACAGTGACAGACCTAAACCACACTAACAAAAACAAAAACAAATGGAACAAGCATAATCTCTAGTTTATTTCAGCCAACATTCTCAATCCTTAGTACCTGGGTCAATCCTTAATTGTTAAAAGAAAAATTGACTATGACATGATTATTCCGTTCGCATCCTTTCATACTGTCAGTGATAATGAATTTTGTTCCTAAAGGTGATCCATGAAATACATGCATGCTGTTAATGTAATGCATTTAATGTAGTGCCAAGGGCAACATAATATTTAAGGATACTATCTTTGCTGGATTGGAAAATTGGAAAATATTTTATTCTTCTTACCTCAATCCCACACCCTTTTTCAAAGAATTCAAAAAGTGAAAAAATATTTTGACAAATTCTTTTTCCCAAATCTGAATAAAGTATGAGATACAGAACAAGTATGCTAAATTACTTGTGCTGATTTGGCTGTAATTGTGCATGTATATATATTAAATAAAGAACAAAAATGTCTCAGAAATTATACTATTTATAGAAAACGCAACAGAAGAATACCCTGAATGAATAAAATGATATCTGCCTAAGCTTAAGTTGGGGTTTTCCATGAAACATCTGTTCCTATATGGTTTCTGTGACAACCTCAAAACCAATGTGACCGATACCCATAAACTCCAAAAATTGACCATGAGATTAAATTAGATTAATACTAGTTAGAATTATTTCTTCAAGAAGCAGAGTTGTTAGAAATGAATAAATCAAGGTCTCTAATCCTTTCCTAGATCAAAAATGTGCCATGTCTAAAGTTCTCTTGTTCCATATCTAATACATTTTAGATTTCAGAAATAATATATTAGGAGATTGAAGTTTACCCACAAATTTCTGAGGATCCTCCATATATATTTTTTTCTTTAACAAATATGAAGCTTTGAGTTTTTTTTAAGTATACCACCAGCTCAAGAAGATTTGATATTCTTAATTAATATGTATCCTGTCATGTCCTTTATCTGCTTAGAGAATTTACAACCTACACAGCAGGTTGTGAATGTTTAATAGATTCATTTTCAAGAAAGAAAAGGTCAGCATTAACATAAAATTCTTGTAAGATTTGTGACACAAATGTTCTGCTCTGCAGAACAGGTGTTGCTAGAAAAACTAAAATCTGCCACCAAAGCTAAACTATCAAGATTATTCTCGGTATTAAGAGCATTCTGATAAGATGTATGCTATACCTGCTTTTGCTACTGCTCTTATACTGAAACACGTTACATTCTCTGTGAGTTGGAATAGATTTTGTCAGTTCATATTTTCTACAGCCGTGTGGAATTTAATATATCCTAATTAACTGGATTATTAATATTGTTGTTATTATGTTTACACAGCTCTGTATCTTTCTCCTTGCTTACTCTCCTCTTTTTCTACTCTAGCTTCACTCTGACCAGGACAAAGGAGATGGATCTCTCAAGTACATCTTGTCAGGAGATGGGGCTGGCACTCTTTTTGTTATTGATGAGAGAACAGGAGATATTCATGCCACAAGAAGAATTGACAGAGAAGAGAAAGCTTACTATACCCTGCGTGCCCAGGCCATTAACCGAAGAACACTCCAGCCAGTGGAACCTGAATCAGAGTTTGTCATCAAAATCCATGACATCAATGACAATGAGCCAACATTCCCAGAAGAAGTTTATATAGCAAGTGTTCCTGAAATGTCAGTGGTTGGTAAGTATACCCTTCAGAAATGGCAAAAGGATGAGTTGGTGGATCTTACTGTAAATTTAGATAGTTGGAATATAGGTTGGTTTACACTAACAAGATTGTTTAAATTAAGCAGGACCAGCAGGGTCTGCAAAGGTTATTTTATGTGGAGATCAAATTATATAATTTACTAAACAACTTGATAAAAGTTTTTTATTCATTTTAAGACAGAAAGGAGCTGTGTGGGTTGCATGTTATAATATTTTCCTATGTGGTCGGTGTTCATTTGATGTAAAAGGGAATAACATTAACATCTTAACTTAGCCTTTTTACCAATAGCTTAAATAGCAATAAGATTATGGCAAAAACTGGCTGTGGTGATCCCAAATTATTGGCACACTGGGTGCCATATCAAAAAGCCTTGGATGGCATGTAGAAAACTTGTGCATTGACAAAAATTTCCTTTTTGTCAATTGCAAAGGCCATACTGCTTGGATCCATACATTTATTACGCCAACAGATTTTGACATGCTGGGTCCTTGGAAGAATTCAATGCATATAAGTTCAAAATCAGCTGTGACCTCATGTTGTTGTAAACAAATAATGATAAGAATTAATAATAATAATAATAATAATAATAATAATAATAATACAAGGAACACTATATATTATTGGATGGTGCAGAGGCTCAGCAGTTAAGACACTGGGTTTGTCAGCTGGAAAGCCAGCAGCCTATGTTTGAGACCCAAGTGCCATATAACAGGGTGAGCTCCTGTCTTTGCCCCAACTCCTGCCATGTGAGTGGCTAAATAGATACCACTTTAGTGGGAAGATAATTATGTGATGTCATGTTGGCCAATAACCACAGAATGTCTTCTGACAGAGCTGGCCCAATGACCTTGAAACAGAGATGAGCACTGCCCCTTATGTCAATGACTAGTGGAAGTAAAATTCTCAGGAACCCCTTTTTTACTTTTATATTAGCACTGACAAAGTCACCATCATTCAATTTTAAAAGGCAGTTTTACTTAGAACAGATTACCTCTTGTGACAATATCTTTAGCACCATCAAACAAGATTTTCCTATGCTAGGTCCTTGGAAAGGACTTGATAGATGGATAAAAATACCAAATCCAGTTTAAACATCTTGCTGACAGTATGATGAACTATAATATGAGGAATTACCAGTAGACAAAGATTGCTATCATTAAAAGTAGTGCCCACAAAAAAACTGCACCTATAAAGAAGAATATGAATAAGGAAAGGATTAAAATAACGGTGGTGTAATTTGAATATTGAAATTAGAAAACCAAAAGCATAATCATATTCAATCCAAACTGGAAGATCAGACTGGAGGCCATGATAAAGAAATTAAGATCAGATGCAAGTACTAAAAAAAAAAAAAAGAGTGAAAACTGAAGAATGTAAGGATCAAGGCAAGCCTGATAAAACATTGGCATACTACCAGGAAATTAAAGATGGTTGGAAATTATAAAGCAATACATTATAGCAATAACTAGGAAAATTGAACCCAATAAGGCCTGATTCATTTTTTATGCAATATCAGCTGTTTCAGTCAGACCAGAGAAGACTCTATCAAAATATAAATGGCAATAGATATACTGAAAATTGAAAAAAAAAAAAACAAATGAAAAGGAAACAATCTACGGTAGGTTTGGAAAGATCTGTGGGAAACTCTAAAAGATTATAATAAAAAGTTGAATGAATAAAGAAGACCAGGAAACTATACGCCAATAACATGCTTGTTTACAATGTTTAATTTATTTTCAAGCATAATAGCAGAAAATATGCAAGGTTATTTAAAAGAAAATAGCCTCCCAATAAAATTGAAGGAGATATACGGAAAAGCAGAGGTACAAAAATCAGTTTGTGATAGATAAAATGTACATATAATCTGGATTGGTTATAAAAATGTGTTTGATTCATTACCACATAATTGGATCATCACATGTTTGGAAACAACTGTCAGCAAAAACATTAGAATGCTTATAGAAAAAATAATAATGGATCAGTGGAAGACAGAATAGGTTGTTGAAAATGAAAAATATGGGTTTGTCAACAGTAGGTGATTCATCTTCCATTATCACCTTTATTATTTGACATTGCTATGATCCCACTTTGAGTGATTTTAAAGAAAAAAATATATTGGTTGTCAAACAATAGAAAAATATTAATAAAATCTCAGATTTGCTTTGTACGGATGATCTGAAGCTTTGTGGAAAATCAGAAATCGAAATCCAGCCATTGACAATTACTTCAAAAATTTCTAATACTGATATAGCAGTGGAATTTGGATGGGAAAAATGTACCTCAGTAGCAATGAAGAAGAGTAAAACCACAGGGACTATTGGAATTGAAATACAGGATGGCCAAACCCTCAGGAGCTATCAGGATGAAGCCTACAAGTATCTTGGCATTTTACAGTTAGATTAAAGAAAAGGCATGTTGAAATTAAAAATGTGATTAGTGAAAAATATATCCAAAGAGTGAAAAAAAGTGCCAAAGACAAAACTTAATGATGGAAACACCATCAAACCCGTCAATATCTCTCATATGCTACACAACTGGAATTATTAACTGGACACAAGTAAAACTGGACAAAACAAGGGAACTCATAACTATTCAGTATGCATGATATCCCTGTCATGATATTTAGATTATACAAAAATGGAGGCAGGAGTTTACTTCAGATCAAATAAACTGTTAAAGAAAAGCATGCATTGGCTGATTATGTAAAAGATAGCCAAAACTAAGCTTTGGTGCAAATTGGATGTTAATAATTGTACAGGAAACAAAAAGTGAATATCAAAATAATGTATTAAAACCCCAAACTGAATTTGGCAAGGGTAAAAGCATTATGTGGTCAATTTCTACAAAAGATCAAAGGGAAAGTGGATAAAGATAAAATCTGGCTGAACATTAAAAAAAGAAAGAAACGGAACTCTTGGTTTTAGCTGCATAAAAGCAAGCTATTCAAACTAGTGTAATCAAGGACATATTTTTTTAAAAAAAATATCAAATGTTTCAAAGTGTAAATTGTACAAAGAAGGAGAAACAGTAGATCACATACTCAGCTTGTGCACGAAGATTGCACGAACTGGTTATAAACAATGACATAACACAGCTGGCAAACTTAACTTTTAACTGGAACGTGTAAATATGATCACATGACAGTAAAGAAAAATTGATGAGAACGTAGAGTTGAAAAAATAATAGAAAATGGGCAGGTTAAAATTGATTGATTTATTGCAAAATTTATTTGCCAATCATCTCATATCCGACAACTCTGGGTGGCTGGAAGCATGAAAAATATGATGGAATTTCCAAATACAGACTGATAAAGCCTTGGCTCATAACACACCAGATTTGTGGTTTGGTTGAAAAGGGAAAAGCATAGATAATTGATGTGACAATTACATATGCAATGCTAATACATACAAATCCTAGGTTATTAGGAAGAACTCAATAGATATGAAGACCAACACCAACCAAAGAACTGGCAGCTGTGATTGATCTTCTGCACAGAAGAAAACCAGATTAAAATTTTGACTCCATATGATTCTTAAATATTATTATTATCTGTAATCTGGCAGAAACCTTTCTGATTGCCAAGATTAGCAGAATATGCTTTTAAAACATTTTGAGATCCAATGATCTCTGTCAATCTTAAAATAACTATTCACAGTTTACACACACACACCAGCCATATTAGGTTGTTCTGGGCTTCAAATGACTCCATATCTACTTCAAAAGCTGAACAGAGAATATCCCATCTCAAATTCAGAACAAATGTTTCAGGCTATAAACAGGCCCTTTTGAGCTTAAGATATTTCAAATTTCAAATGTTTTGCATTGTTTAGCCAAGATAATTTTATATTTACTCAGAATTTAGTCCTACTTCAACTTTAATTAGAAAGAACACCATCAACCCTAACATTATTTCATTACTTGTCTTCAGCATCTTCAATTATCCTCTCATCCTCAAGAAACTTCATTAATTAGCATTTACTCTCATTGAAATCCTTTTATTAAAAATGATAATGAACAATTAATTAAACTTTAACCCTATTCTGAAAGTAATTTAGCATTGAGCAATTAAGATTTGCTAGCCCTTGGGTGACCTTGTCTGGGATCAGAAACTAAGAAGGTTCATATCTGGTTATGGATGGGAGATTTCCCAAGCTGTGACTGAGAAGTCACAAAGTATCACCTATAAAGGCTGTGGCATATCACTTTTATATTCTTGCCAAGAAAATTGTATTAAGTCACAGAAAGTCAAGCTCAATGTGAAGGAGATTTTGCTTTAATTAAGATTTAATTACTGTTACTATATTACTATTGAACAGAAACTAATTAAGCAGGTAGAAGTCACTAAGAGAAATATCAGACATAAAACATACCAAAAAGCCTTATAAGCTTTGTTTAGTTTCTAAATAGCAATATTATAAGTTCACATACACACACACACAATGCTATGAATATGTGTGTCTGTGATATGCTATATATTTCAGAACTGAAAAATTGAATGTAATACAATCACACAGAATTGGGGGTAGGGATGGATTTCTTATTCTTTATTTTTGGTCAAAAAGAAAAATCACCTAAGAAGAACAATTTCAGACTAAGAAATTGATATGAAAATAGCTGTGATTATAGAATGATTACAGAATATATCACACACATACACATATTATTCAGATTAAACCAAATAATGAAACACTGCTTTATAGTTATGCCTCATCATTCAGACAGAAGGTGAAAATGAATCAGGAAAGCTAGCAAAGGATAGGGAAAGAGCCAATGAGGATACTGACTTCATGCATGATGCAATATGTAACTAATAACCTCACCCTCTGTCAGAAATAATGTAGTTATTCCAAACTTTATTATGCGGTCTCCACTCTACTGTGGCTCAGGAGGAGATGCTTGTAACAATAATTGGTATTTTGTGTTTAGTTATAAAGTTGGATGGTGTTCTGAAATCTAATCTGTTAAATAAGGACTGGAATATTTTTACCAATACGACTGGCAGGACAACATATGTAAACTCAGAAAAGAAGTGCAAAACAAGTAAATTAGAATGCAGTCTTTAGAAATCCAATTCAAGTCATTGAGGTTTACTTTGAAGCAGACATATGTAAGTGCTGTGAGATAAAATTGTTATTTATGGCCAGAAGGTAACACATTGTTCTTTCTCTGTTTACAAATGTAATACTTAATTATATACTAGGTATAAAATAATAAAGGGACGTGGTGGGTCAGTTGCTAAAACGTTGAGCTTGTTGATCAAAAGGTCAGCAGTTCAGCGGTTCGAATCCCTAGTGCCACGTAACGGGGTGAGCTCCTATTACTTGTCCCAGTTTCTACCAACCTAGAAGTTCAAAAGCACATAAAAAATGCAAATAAAAAATAGGGACCACCTTTGGTGGGAAGGTAACAGCGTTCCGTGCGCCTTTGGCATTTAGTCATGCTGGCCACATGACCATGGAGATATCTTCAGACAGCGGTGGCTCTTCGGCTTTGAAACGGAGACAAGCATTGCCCCCTAGAGTCGGGAATGGCTAGCACATATGTGCGAGGGAACTTTTACCTTTACCTTTTTTAGGAAGGGCAATATGAACTTTAAAATTAAGAATTAGCTGGAAGTGGAGCAAGCAACCACACAGGTTAACTGGCCACTTGCTCGCTGGCTTCTGTATAGATAATCCTTGACTTACAATTGAGCCCAAAATTTTTGTTGCTAAGCAAGACAGTTGTTAAGTGAGTTTTGTCCCATTTTATGACTTGCCACAGTTGTTACGTTAGGAACATGGTTATTTTCTTGTCAGAAGGTCACAATGTGATTACATGGCCCCAGGACACTGTAACTGCCATAAATAGATGCCAGTTGCCAAGTGCCCAAATTTTGATCACATGACCACGGATATGCTAAAACAGTTGTAAGTGTGAAAAATAGTCATAAGTCCTTTTTTTCAGTGCCATTGTAACTTTGAACGTCACTAAATGAATGGTTGTAAGTAGAGTGCCTCTAATGCATTTATATTAAATTGTATTTGTTTCTAAATTAGCAACAATTGTACATAATAGAGTTTTCTGAAGATTTATATTTGATTTTTTTTCAGGTCTTTGTTCTTTTTACAGTCATTAAATGATCACCATTTTACCCCTTTACAAAAAAAGAGAAAACTTCTTATTCATGCCCAAGTAGAAGTGCAACCTGGGGTTAGTGTGTCAAAAGAATTACAAACCAATTGTATGAAGACTCTTCCTTTTTTGCATCTCTGTTTGCAAACAAAAAATAAAGAGGCTAAAGCCTGGTAATCTAATTTGCTTCTGGGCAAATTCAAAGTGCTAATAAATATTTATTTAAGCCCCAAAAGGCTTGGATCTGAATCAGTTAATAGAGTGCCTTCAGCTGCCTGATCCCAACTGTTCAGTAAAGTCATCTGGAGAATTTGGTCACAGCTGCCACAGATCATCAGATGGTGGTTTAGTTTTCTGTAGTGACTCCTTATTTAGATAAGTGGACTGATACCTTGGGTTTTCTTTAAGACGGTCATTAACATTATATTTTGTTTCCATGCTGTCAATTGATGTTTTAATTGCTTTTAAATATTTTGACAAATTAATCTGTTATATGAATATGTGTCACAATTAAAGTTTGTTTTAAATGTGACGTGTATGCATGTATGTATGTATGTATGTATAAAAAGTCAATGGGAGAATTTGCTTAATGTGTGATTCACTTAACTGGGGTTATTCACTTAACAACTATGGGAAAATAAATCATAAAATTGAATGCAACTCACTTAACAACACCTCACTTAGCAATTAAAATTCTGGTCCCAATTGTGTCATAAGTGGAGGACTACCTATAATAAATAGGTATAATGAACATTTGTTAATATATTCCATAATTTTTTTAAAAACATCTAAGCAAAATAATTAATTTGGTCATGACAATTTTATTGCTTGGTAAAAGTAACATGTCAAAATAATAAATAGGATTGTCATAATATTGACAGCTTGAGACAAAGGGGGAAAATTAAAACTCTCTGGGGAAAAAATATTTTGAAACTTGTCCCCAAAACTTTCTACATTCTGAAAGTTGAGTTATCTCAGCATTTCTACCAGCCCTTCTTACAATAGCTGGCTGCTTTCACTTTAATTGAGAGGCTTGAAGAAATCTGATGGTTCTTTATTTATTTATAGCTTGTGCTCACGTTTATGCAAATAAGGAACAAATCCAGTGGCAAGCTTAAAAAAAAAACCTGGAGATCTGACTGAATGCACAAAAGAGCAATTGCACATCTTTTAATGCATTCTCTTAAGGAGGGGAAAAGAAACAACAATCACAAGGCAAAAACTTTGCAATACAATTGCCTTGAAAAGGCAACAAATATTTCTCACAAAATAAATACTGTCCATTCTTGTCAGCTTTTTTCCCACCTCCTTTGTGTTCCAAGAAATTGCCAGTAATGAAAACAGAGCAGAGCCAATCAAATTGTTGTGTATACTACTGCACTGTGGAAACTGGAAACCCTGCATTTCAAGTAAGTGTTATGCATTATTCATAGCCTATGCATGTTTATGTAAATTAACAAAGGCGGAAGTGTATGGTGAAGCAGTATTAGTAGGTGAAATAATGATGGGGAGAAGTACCATGCTTAAAATGTATGTTAACAAAGATGCTGTCCTTAACCTACTTCATTAACATATACGCACGCACATACATACATGTATTCAAGAGGTTACATCCTATGAAAAATTTGAAATACATGATCTTTTACTCAAGAAACTTGCCTTTTTCATCCTTTTCCCAGATTACAGCTATAACATAAAGCTTTATAAACAGTAGGAAAAGAAAGGTATGCATGCATCAAGATCATTGTCAAATATATGACACCCTAAAATATTAGAATGCCTCAAGCGAGAGTCTAAAATGTGATCAAAATAAAAGGGGGACATTGGATTTTGGGATGTAGTTAAAGAAGAGGAAAACTTATATCTTGGTAGGATCATCAGACAAGGTGTAATTCAAACTGCAACTCCATCCCCCCCCCCCAACAGAATGATTCAGGTTAAGATAATTACTCTACAGACACAAAGAAAAGCTGTTTTCTTTTTCTGTCTATCTCTTTCTTTATACAGCCAGTGATAGGAGGAGCAAGGAGGAGAAAGGGGAG
The DNA here is from genome assembly GCA_032468115.1 of Grayia smithii. NCBI lineage: Eukaryota > Metazoa > Chordata > Lepidosauria > Squamata > Grayiidae > Grayia > Grayia smithii. The sequence continues at coordinate 54,042 of JANHFM010002956.1, forward strand.
GAGAAGAAAGACTTGATTGTAATGTTCATTTGCAGAAGATCTGTGCTTTGGAATTGAGTGTGTGGCCTTCTGCAGCTTACTGACATACAGTATAATTTTGTGCAGGTTTTCTATGCATACTGCATTGTGATTTGCTAGAGAAAAACAAAATTCTTTAGCTATCTCCTTCCTCTTGCTTTAAATTTGCTTGAAGCTTAGCATCCAAAAGCCTTTCGATTTTTCACTCAAATACAATAATCTTCCAAAATGCAACTGTAGATATGTGTATAATTTACTTGTTTAAATATTATTTTTGGCTTGACTTCCTACTAAATTTATTGTATCTGTATGAGCAATATGTGAGAGACAGATTGAGAAAACATAATACTGAAAAGTGTTTCCAGCAAAAGAAGATCTGGCATTGCATCTGAATATTTTCAGGAGTAGATCTGATTGAGCCTATAGGTTATCAAAGCATTTGGGTTTTTCTTTTTTATCTCTGATATATATTGATCTAATGCTTACTAGAACCAGAGTGGGCTTTTTTTTTTTAAAAAAAGGGGGATAAGATAGCTGTTATTAAAAAAATAGAGACTTTCCAGAATTTGGTATTAACATTTATTGCTTCTAGATTTAATATATTAAAATTGAAGGTAAAAGTACCTCATCACAAGATACTACGCCTTTTGCCATATTCTCCTCATGCTGCCATTTTAATAGTAAGATCCCAATTGCTACTGAATGCAGTCCTACAAACTTCTGCATTTCCTTAAACATTGCATTCTTGCCAAGCCTGGGGATAAATAGTGTCCTTTTGGATAGATAAGAAATGGATATCAGATGATAACAGAATTGAATAGAGACATGGAACTTTTAAAATAATTGAACCACTCCTTCAGTGGAACTATCCATTCAATTCCCATTAAATCGCATAAATAAATAAATAAATAAATTTCCCTCTAATCAATTACATTTACTCAAATTTGCTCCCAAATTTGCTTGCCATTATTTGATAAGGAATGGTTAGCTCATTGTAGTAACTTAAACGCAAGACAATAGACACCAGTTGGCATTGTAAGTGGGAGAGGCACATTTCCTGCTGATATTCAAGAGAAGAACAGTACTACAACTGAGCAACTTAGTGCTACTGAAAGGCCTTAGAAGAATTATCTTTCCCTTCATTTGAGGTTGGGACCTTATTCCACTGGCAAACATTAAAAGATAATGAGTCTGTGTCACAGCAACATTTTCATCAGTATGCCCCTCACTTTCTACCCAAGGATGTTGCAGCATACATGGTCATGCTTCCTGCTTTGGTATTGTTGACCGTAGGGGTGAAATCCACCACCAGAGTGAGGTGGGAATGGAGATTTTGCAATATCCTTCTGCCAGGAGTAGAGAGGGAATGGGGATTTTGCAGTATCCTTCCCTGGAGTGGGGTGGGAATGGAGATTTTGCAGTATCCTTCCCCTGCCATGTCCACCAAGCCATGGCCACCAAGCTACATCACGCCCACCAAGTCATGCTCATAGAACCAGTAGTAAAAAAATTTGGATTTCACCTCTGGTCTCAGCCCAATGAACATCACAGGATTGTTGTTGTGGGGAAAATAGGAGGAGGAAGGTGTGTTGCATATGCTTGCCGTCTTGAGTTATTTGCGAAAATAATAAAGGTGAGATAAATAAATACCCTTGCATCTAGTGTCCCAATTCTTTCCAATTGGGGATCTAGTACAGGTAGTTCTTATTTAATCATGGTTTTGTTTAGTGACTGATCATAGTTAGAAAGATAATAAAAAAGTAACTTTATGACCAAACCTTGCATTTATGACTTTAAAGGTGTGTAAAACTAAGGAAAGCTGAAGTAAGATTGGAAGCACTGTTAAGTTTGGCTTAGCAGGTGCTTCACTTAACTGAGTTACTGGTCCAAATTGTAGTAGCTAAACGAGAAGTACCAGTAATTCATTGCATCTATCCACACTGTGCAGTATTGTCTGTGCCCTTCATTAATAGGTTCATGACAGAGATAGCATGAATTTTGATGAATCTCGGGAGGAATTAATATAAATAAGCACCTGCCTACATGCTCCCACAAAATAATTGTTGCTGGAACACGTGTATAGATGTTGAGATATTGGAAAAGAGAGGTGGGTTGTTAAAATACTCAAAAACTTATTTCATGGTATATTCTGATTTCAAACAAGGCCATTCTGAGTGTTGCAGAAATGGTTGAAGCATTAAATCAATTTGAGTGTGTTGGTAGTAGTCTGACCTTGAAACAACCCATCTTAAATGTTCCAAAAGTTCAATTTTCTTTCCAGTTGAAGTCCAAATGCTTTGTGATGAGATGTTTTTTACCTACAAAGTCCTTCATGGCATTGGGCCAGGGTACTTGCAGGACCACCTTGTGCCCTCATCCTACCGCCCCGTGCGCTCACATAGGGCCGCCGTCCTCAGGGTGCCTTCGGCCAGACAATGTCGGCTGGTGGCATCCAGAGCGAGGGCGTTCTCTGTGGGTGCACCGACCCTCTGGAATGGGCTTCCCACCAACCTTCGGACCGCCCCTGATCTCTGCTCCTTCCGCTGGGATCTAAAAACATGGCTCTTCGAACTGTTTGACTGATGGGACTGGGGTTTTTCTTTATTTCTTTTATTTTTCTTTTTTTCTTTATTCTTCTTAATTTTATTCCTTTTTTTTTTTGTTAAATTATTTTCAATTTCTAATTTTTATATTCTGTATGTTTTCTTTTGTTTTTGTTTTTAACCTGTGTGAGCCACCCCGAGTCTTTTGGGAGAGGGGCGGCATATAAATTTAAATAAATAAATATTTTCTCCTTTTTTTCCAAGGCACAGCTTGTAAAAGTATTCTGAGTGGTGCAAGATTACTTTTCACAATGTTGGCCAGCAGAATGGGTAATTATTACCTCTGCTTTGTTTCGGACTGCATAATGGGCTGAATGAATGCTTTGAAGTAGCCAACATTTATCCTGAAGGTAGTGTTAACCTAGCAGTATAGTTAGCCTATGGTTCAGTGTATTGTGTGACTCCAGAGTACTAGGTTGGGCATCCTGGTTCAACTAACTCTGGATTAGTCAATTCTGCAACAATAGCTGATAATTGATAGGCATTGTCTCCCACCTGAATCACCATGTGGGTTTCCTTTTAGACAGTAAATATTTTGCATTATTCTTCCCATCCCCCCCCCAACCCTCACCCCCAAATATATTGTGCAA